>JAQIXX010003157.1:0-20930 GCA_034700605.1 Willowsia nigromaculata
GTGAGGAATAGTTGTCATAGAATTCCATGTGGTGTTTTCCAGGCTAATTGATGAAGACTGATCCGATACACTCTCGTTTAGATGTAAGGCAGTCGCGCTTTTTTGTATTATCTCCGGGGTCCTCGCGGGGGTAGAATTTGTGGCTAGTCCTGGGCTTCTTTCCTGGGGGCCTATAGTGTTAGGAGTAAGTTGATGACTGTCATTTGCGATTTTATTATAATAAGTTACATTTTGGGCAGGAATCTGCGGCAATTGCTGGGGAGCCACACTAAGGAGCACGTTCTTTGAAGACGACTTCACTGATTTATCTTTATGCTGGAAAGTGGGAGGTGTTTTCTGTGTGGCCATGTATGATAAGATGGGTTTAGCAGTGGAAGGACTGTTTTGAAGACCGTGTGTTGAAGACAGTGCAGAATTATTGGCACTAAGTTTGAGTAAACTCGAGTTATTTTGGAAATTGGATGCGGTTCTGTTGGAGGTAGGGTTTGGAAGTGAATCAGAAAAAGATCCCTGGGGTGCGTCAGTCGTTTTTGATTGAGGTGACTTAATGATTGATGTGTGAACAGACACTCTGTCTAGGGTCGGCGACTGCACTGGTTTTGCATGTTGCAATAAATGGTTCTTTAGAGTAGGTCGGTTTCCGTTTGGCTGCATTTTCTCGGAGAATGTTGTTGTACTCCTTGGTCTCGTTGATTCAATTGTATTATGATGTGCAGTTGACGTGTTCCGGACCGGAATCTTTTCAGATGATGCTGGAAACACTGAACTCGTATGATCCTTAACCATTTCTGTCCTGTTGGTGACAGTGATTAAACCCGTATTATTAATATTTCCCCTTGTTTTATTACTTGGGTAAAGGATCCTTGGTCTTTCTGGCAGTCCTTTTGTTGTTGGCATAATGTGTTCAGAGAGTCTGAAAGGATTATTAAGGTGTGTGTTAATGGAAGGAGAATGGGGTTTGGTTGAGTGAAACGGTGCCATTGGTGCCACTGAAACCGAAAATTGGTCTTTTTAGATATTTGATCAAGCTGTTATGAAGGATAAAATAGGTAGTATCAGTAAATTAGTAATCTTATGAGAGACACGAATTTACCTGGGAACAGTTTGGAACACGATTTGGGTGACCTAGCCATTGATTCAAAATCAAATTTCAGTGCCTCCAGTGATGATATACAAAACTCCTCCTGGACCACCTTAATGAATATGCACTTTGAAAAAACACACTCTCCACAGTTTCGTATTTCTCTGCATGCAATGGTTAAACCAAAGCACATAATGAGTAGCCGGAACGACATTATGAATTCGTATATGGCAGATAATATGTAACTAATAAACTGTCCTTTCTCACTTTCAGGTTGTTACTAAAATTAGATTTTTCTCTTGTGGTTGGCTATGACAAAATTGGTTGAGAAAGAGTTTCCTTTAAATGATTGGCTTTTGCATGCAATCCTGCACCAGTTTCATTGGTCTTATTAGCAAGGAGAATAAAATAGGAATGAAATTTGGTCTAGTTTGGCTACGTATGTAAAATGAAAAATTAAATAATAGTCGATCCGTGCAACACTAATGAAGATATTCTTTTAAAGTGGATGAATAATAAACAAGGATATGTATACGAGTAGAGTGGCTTGAAGTCACGACTGCGTATCTGTAGTGAGTATAAGTATATTTGACAAAAGTGTAAGGTACTAATTTTCAATGTTAAAAGAATCACTGTGAGAAACAGAAAGGAGTCAAACATTCATGATCATTTTCAACCTCCAGTGAGCAGATGTGCATTCCATTGTGGTGACTCATTTATAATATTATAGGAGAAATCTAGCTATGCATTAAATGCATTAAAGTTAACATCTTAAGTAAATAAAGGTTTAAGAAAAGTGAGAAATAATTGCCAATTGGGTACCAATTTATTAAGTGGACATAAAAATTGCAACAAAGTAAATTTTATGAAATTTTGAAAAAATTTAGAGACTTTGTTACAAACCAATAATGTAAAACTTTTTTATTTGAATGAATCAGGCTGGATCTTGATTTATTTCCGCGTCGTCTTGCTCATCAGTTAAAAGTTCCAGTAGCATTTTGGCCACCTGCTTCTGTACTTCTGCGGGTTGGTAAATATCTTGAAGACAACCTGCTACGGTTCCATACATGTCGGTATAAAGCGTTGTTGATACATAATCCAATGATGGTTTATCCCTATTGTTGAATCGTGTTTTTTCATGGTCTTTCATCCTAAACACACATTCCGCAAAAGAATAAAGCTCCTTTAGCAGTGATGTTGTAGGATTCGCTAGTGCTGTTGTTGCCTTCAAGTAAAATGATGTTGGGTGGTCACATGCAAGCCTAAAAATATTGCAGTAAAATTTCATTAACACAAAATAATATATTTCAGTCAAACGCAAGTAATCTAGTGACTATATTTACATATTTATCAATATATCTGAGTAAAAAATTGTAAATAATAATAAACATTTAAAATTTACTTCAATATCTGACTGTCCATGCCCATCAATTGGGGTAAGATGACAATCATTCCATTTAAAAGGGCTTCATTTTCTACTCCCGGAATGATATTTTCGGTAGTTTTTGGTAGAGCTTTGTACATATACCGAACGGACAAAAATGTCAGAAACTGGGCAAGTAGTAACCCGTCAAATTGGCTCTCAAGATGCTTGACACCTTTCTCACGTCCAGACTGCAGGTCGTCCATGAAGCAAGTAATAAATTCTGTCATGTTTTTGGAGTACAGTCGCCACTCTAATAAATCATGTATAAAATGAGTAAGAATATTTTAACAAAAATTGTCCTTAACGACACCCAACTGGCACTACACATCACGAATTTTGTAATTAAACATATTTTAAAATTTCACCTGCTACTGATGCCTCATGATCGACAGGCATTGTTTTTATGAGTTTGTTTAAAACTACGCTACGCTCCTCGTACAAACTGCATCCTCCTAGTCCCTTACACACTGATTTTTCTATGTCCACTGAAATCTTAGGAATAATGCTCCGAAAAACTTTATTCAAATGTTTCAGTAATACGTTGTTATTTAAAACTTCTTCAGTATTGTATCGATACATTTTCGGCATGTAAAAGATGAAATGTTCACACACTGAGCTTTGATTCACGACTGGGAGCATTGTTACGATAGTTTTACTGAGTAGCGAATACACATTTTATAATATTTTTCTACATATATACATATATACAGGTAAAAATCATTGCATGGGGTATATTGTTTTTCTGGCTAAAAAATTTCAACTTCTCTGTTGCCATTTAGCGTGAGAACACTTAGTGAGCTCCCATACAAAATTCCTACAAGATCTTTTACTGTAGGTGTGGAAAATGTAAGTTCAACCTTAACAGAGCCAGCTTTTGGGGGAGCAAGCTGGTTTGGTTGGGTTTTATCGTGAAGCTCAAAAAGAACAACAAAAGAGTGTTTTTTGAAGTCATCAAAGCTGATGCCGTGACCATACCCAGCAGCAAGTAATCGTTCATAAGCTTGAAACGCATTTCCGTTTTTGAAGTCAATAGTTGTTGGATCAGAAAACGGAATTCCATCAATCTTTAGAGAAATGGTGTGCAAATCGTGCGGAGAAAAGTGATACGGATGCAAATTTAGTTTTCCATTTAAATTTTCGGCAGGGATCATTGCAAATAAAATTACTTGTGGTAATGGAGATGAATAAATGTTATCTGATATGTAGGAGGAAGTCCCCGATTTGATATTTATTAATTTCAAATCCGCGTAATAATGTTTGTAGATTGCAGCTTCTCCTTTGGAAAATAAAGCTTGATGTTGGCTGACAATGTTCTGATTCACTTGATATCTTTCAAATGACAAGACAGCCAGGAGAATCTCAAGTTTGTACGCCAACGGTAAATCGCTTGACGCGTCCTCACTACACATATAAAAAAGTGGGTTCCCACGATGCAAAACTATTCTAAAGTTTGTTGGGGGTAAAGCTGTATGTTGGTTAAAAACAGAACTAAATGGCAAAGCACCATATAACTCAAATTTTTGTGAGTTCTTTGTGCGTTTGAGTCTCTCTTGATACCCCGCGTTAGCAGAACTAAGCGTCTCATCAGAATCCGGATACCAGAAATCCATAGCCATCAAATGCTTTTTTTCGTATTCACTTTTTGTAATTAGCTTTTGTAAATAGCAACGCAACGGATAACAGTTGCATGATTTTGTTACTAGCTTATCTGCAATGTGAACATCAAGGCTCTGAAAAATACTGTTCATGCTGTTTGCCACTAATGTAACTTTATCCTGTGCCTCCATATTACTGCCATCCCTTTTAACAATTTGGCATAAAAGGCGAAGACGTAGTGAAGATGAGTTTATATAATGATATGGCGTACTCACATATGAAAAATCTATAGGAGCAGAAGAATCTGTTAAAGGGTATGTGGGATATATTTTCACAATTTCTTTGCTCTCCACTGATACGTTCACGGTTGGCTTTTCAAAGAGAAGAAACGACGAATCAACAGTTGGGGTTGATTTGTCGTAATAGCGATATCCTTGGTCAGAATTCATTTTTTATTTCGTTTTATTTTCTTGCGTCCTTTTCGTTTGAGAAGTTTTTGGTTACTGCGAATTTTATTCAATTTCATCGGTGATTTATATTTCTTCCTCTTTGTTGGCTTTTTCTTGTTGTTGGCTTTAGCCTTTACACGTTTTTTACGTTTAACTTTATTAATTGTTTTTCGGGATTTCACACTGCCTAATGGAACAGCATAGGAAGATGCAACTGGCTCAATACTAGAGTTAGTCTGCCCCTCCATATTTCGGTTATAGAATCTTGGTTCCAATATGCAGCCTTTATCACTGCAGTGTAGTTTTCGTTTCATAAGTATTAGAAACTTTTTATATGAAACACGCAAGTTGTCACTCCTTTAGGTAATGGGTTCTCGTCAAAATCTGAACGAACACTGACAGTTATGTCGGCAAGGTTTGCCTTTTTAATGGGAATGTATTGTATCGTAGAAAACTCTAAAGATTTTAACTTTCCATCCTTTTCTACATTATTAAGTACACGAATGCAAGGCATAACCTTGTTTCCAACAAATTGCTGATCAATACAGTCAATGCAAACGAACAATCTCATTGAATTTTCGTTGAGTAATGAATCCTTGTCTTCGGGTTTACTTGGTTCCACACGCTTTTCTTCATTAGCAAGAAATAATTCATCCGGGGGGTAAAATGTGTTATCTTTCTGGTTTATAACAAAATTTTCAGATATTCCAAAATACTTGTTAATCGAATTTGGGAGAACAATCTGACGAATATCGGATTCCGGATTTACTATGCGTATAACAATTGAATGATTTTGGTCTACCACTAACACAAATACACGCAAATTATTTTCATCAAAACAATTTTGCAGAGCTTCTACTACTCCATTGACGGTTTGGTCTTCCGGCTCTTCCATTTCATAGTATTCGTCGTCTTCTCTATACAAAATACATTGAATGTTCTCCTCGAAAGGAAATTTGTCATACATTATCTCGGATTGTTCATCAACAGAATAATGTGTTCCTACTGCAAACGCAATTTGATTCCTGAACCCAAGAGCAGACGATAAGTCAGAATTGAGAGATAAAAAATAATTTGCATCACCCCTAAAATCCAATTCAGTGAATTTTTTCCCTTCAAACAGAGAAGTTTTAAGAGTTGCATTAATGTTAAGGGCTTTAGCTTTGAGATTAAATTCCGCGAGGAAACCCGAAATTTTGCCCGTTGTGTTATTAACACCAAACGGAATATTTTTACGCCGTCTCACTAATACTTTGTTATCAATATTTCCACTCCCGTCTGTCAGCAGAGCAGCAGCCGTCTCAGTTTCTGTGATTCCATCTTCCACTCTATCCACAATATTATTTTCACTTACGACAGAGTCACTTGATTCTGGATGTTTTGGTGCATAGAAACTGCAAGATATTAAGCCAATTTTAAGGGGCTGGTTCAATGAAAATGGCAGACGGTTGGTAAAATAAGAGGCACGATTATAACTGTAAAATCTCTTATCATCGTTGGAGGAAACGGTGAGAAGGATGGAATCAGGGTAAAACTGATTAGAAATTCCACTCATTTTGAAAAATTCACTTTTTTACGACTTGTAAATAATAATATGTATACGTTGAGTCTAGAATGTTTCCATCCTCATCTCTCAATTGGTAATGATGGATAGGAATGCTCCTGATCGCCTTATGTACGTACATTATTTCAGGATTCCAATTTAAAAATGGTTTCTTAAATAACAACCTTTGTTTACTAATCCGCACAGGGGTATTGGGTTTCAATATTTTCTCTTTTCCACTTATCTTCTCTTCGATCTTTTTATGGTACATATTGAATGTAACTTCATCCTGATTGTCATCCTCAATATCAATCGGTCGTTTTTTGTAACACTTGAAATACTCTTATTGTAATTTTCCACGATTTTGTCAATACTTTTAATCCAGACTTTATTGCCCTGGTGCAAAAATAATTTATTCAATTGTCCTCTCAAAAATTTAATGCTCCGTTCTGCTATACTTGCTTTGACGCCTGTTGTAGTATGATGGAGTGTTAACGACTTATCTTTGAGCAGCTTTGCAAATGATGCCGCCCATTCTTTTCCTCTGTCAGCATTTATTCGTGCATGAGGCTTTAACTTTGCAACATCTAAGATTTCCTGCATTCCACGAGCCGATTCTGTTGCTGTTTTGCGTTTTAATTTTGAAATATACAAGCGTTTTGTAAAATTGTCTACAGCCACAAGGATAAAAGAATAGTGACCATTGACATATTTCCAGCGGGACACATCAAAAAGGTCAATAGATAAATTTGTCCGTGGCTCAAGAGTTATTATAGATCGATATTTCCTCTTTGTGCGAATAGGTAGTGCTCCTGTATATGCTGGAGCAGATGAAAGAGCATTCCTTACTCGTCTTGCACTGACTCCAATGAGTCTAGCAAATTTCACATAAGATCCTAATGACCCTTCCTGATTGGGATCAAAATATAGCCGCAAAATGTCTTCATTGTTCATTATTTTTATAAATGGTCAGAGTTCCTCCATGCAGAATTATTGATGAAATGACGCGACAAAATGCGTTTCGACGCAAACCTTTTGGTCTCACAGCATATGGTGAAAAATCCACAATCTCTGCAAATAGTTCCATGAGTTTCGGATCTCCTATTATAATATCTCAGCACACGGATAACTTCAATTGTATTGTAAAACTTGCAATTATAACATCGCGATGGAGATAAAAAATATTGGTTACATGGGGTTGATGCAATTTTCTGGGCATGAACTTTGGTGAGTTTGTAAAGGCTTTGCCCAGGAGAAAACCTGCCACAAAGTGAGCAAATCACCCCTAAACTTTTGACCATGCTGGTTTTAGCCAGCACATGACGAACGCAGGGAACTGTTTTTGCTCCACATGTATAGCAATATTTTTGGCTTATTCCCCAGACTTCTGGGAGCCGTTTTAGTTTAGAAAGTACGTTCATTTTCCAAAACAATTTGGAAATTTTTTGTCCGAGCGAGTACTAGTTTTTTCGTTTTCAATATGCACGTAATGACATTTTTGACATTTCCACCCGCATATAACTAACCTCCTGTCCTCATAATGTTCAATACGCTTTACTCGTGAATTGAGGGTATATTTTTGGCAAATCATACATAATCTCATCATCACAGGATGAAGTCTATTTGAGAAGCAAAATGAGCATCCACACATGTTATAGTCTACATCCAGGTTTGGGTTTATTACTGTTTGTATTCGTTCAGGTGAAATAGTATTACAGCAAGAACTAATAAACCCACAAGATCGTTCTAGTTTTCCTTTCGTTATATCCACTCTGCTCACTCTATTATATAACCCTGACCTGTTGCATTGCAAACACTTAGAATAATTAACTAACTTATTTTTTGTTCTGCTGCACCACGAACAAGAGCACCTGGTCCACTGTTCCATCCTCGTATATTATTCATTTCTTTAATTTAATCTTTTCTTCAAGCTTGAGCCATCGGAGCTTTCCTTTACCACTTTCACTTTCTGAAGACGTTGACTGGTGGGATTCTTCGTTATGCTCCGTTATATTTTCTGGTGCATCCTTCAACCAATCGTATTTTCGTAGCTCATGAACAGAAGCACGACTGATTAAAAGATTATAAAGTTCTTCTGGCAGTATACGAAATTTCATAGTGTTCAAAAATTTTCAAATATTTCCTTTCCGATTTCAGATAAAAGCTGGTAAAATAAAAATTGTAACACTGAAGGAATATACTGATGTACTTTTATAAATATAGAACGAATTTTTTCAATTGAAGTGACTTTGAGTTGAAACAAAGATTTAAACTTTTTTAAGGAAGAAGCTACTTTACGTTTCTGTTTGCTGTCTTGTATTAAACTGAGGTGAAGTTGATAATGGTGGATGTTAATAAATATCTCGGCTATTGCTGCTATTTGCTCACTGGTGGCACTTTTTAGTAACTTTTGAAGTCTCTTTGGTGTCACAAGTGTTAACTGCAGCAAAAAATCCTTGTTTGATTCAATTCTGCTCATTTCAGTGATGGTATATATACAACCGTGTCTGGGGTGGGGAGGAGTGAGGTAGAAATATATGAAAGTTTATCATGCGGATGGCAGTAAATTATAAGTGGACAAAACACTTTACAATTTTCCTTATAAATTTGATACAGCAGTTTGGGGTAGTAAGGGTAAAGTCTTCTATTTAGTGTACTTAGAAATGTCAAATCTGAGGGAGAAGGAAACAATATAATATGTGTCACCCCCCTTGTCAGTGTTGTGTTGTCAAGAGAGCCGTGTTGCAGAAGGCAAAGAACAGTAATGTTAGCATGATGGCTTAAAAAAACTGCGATTTCCTCTAACTTTTTTGATTCTTCTGTATTCTTCGTTTTAATGTCTAAAAGTTTATCGTCCAGAATAAGAAGTATACTGCCCTTATTTATATATTCGTCAACAACATTTACATTGTCTGTAAAAATCACGTTTAAATTATTTGCACTGAATTCATCAAAAATACTTTGGTGAATTTTGTAGATGTAAATAATGTATTGTGGAGGTTCTTTCATCAAGAATTTTGCATTTGAAATAAACTCCAATGCAAGTCTTGTTTTACCTGTAAAAAAATCACATTAAAATCAATGAATTTGTATGAAATATTGCAACTAACTAAATACTTGTGTAAATATTTAATTGTACCACATCGTGACGGACCGATGACAAATATGATTGAATTTTCTCTAAATGAAAGCTCAACTGTCGGTATGTCCATATTCGAAACACATTTAATGATCACTGAATGAAATATTTGTTAGTCACTGGTATTTACACAAAATCCAAATCTTCAAGCGAAAATCCCTCGTATGTGTCTGGTGCTTCCTCCTGTTTGCTACTACCCGCTTTAATGTCACAAGTTTCAGCGCATTGACTCTTTTTCATGTCAGTATCGTCAGCCGTTTTAATAAAGTTTTTGATTGTATTAAGGAAATCGTGCATTTGGCTCAGACGAAAGAAAAATAAGCTTCCAATCCAGTCACTTTGATTATATTGCTTATACACTGGACTGCACACAATAAATAGATATCCCATGGTACTTAACAGAATGCGTATTTGGAGACTTTTAGCTTTTGAAATGATGGTATATTTTGGATCAAAGAACCCATCAACCTTTGCGTCATTTTCTGAATATGGGTCATCTTTCAGCATATCAAGTATATCATCATGGTGGCTTGGCTTCAATTTACTTATATCATTTAGAACTTGTTCGATTCTTGGAATGACACTGGTTAGTTCAAATAGGCTGAATCTGGCGTAACTGTCCTTAACGTTACTATTTTTCTTTCTCGCTGCATCATTGGGTCTAAAAATATAGACCATGTGTATCCCGAAGACCGAGTGATAATGTAGCCGTATCTTCATATTTCCAATCTTTACAGTGTCTGCAGTATCAAAAAAACCTATTGTTTTTTCCGGATTCATTTCCTGGTTTGTATCCTGACCTCCAAAGGACATAGAAATGCTCTTTGTTGGACCCTCACAAACATCCACAGACCTCTGTTCATTACAATGAGTAGCTTCCATTACCTTTTCCGTTATTTCGCGGAACTTTGCCAAAAGTTCCCAGTTTTGGGAAGCTACTGCATCCTGTATCATTTTGGATTGCGCCTCTAAAAAATTAGCAAATTTACTTGAATGATTATGCGTAAAAATTTATTTATTTATATGTATTACACGTATCAAAGCAGAAATACATTTTATAGATAGAGAATGAGAATTCTGAGAAAAATAATCAACTGATGTATGAAGCAAAACTCACGAGAAGCAGAATGATCAGAACAATCCATGTCAATGCTGCTCCAATTGAAAGTTTTGATTATATTTTATACGTATTGACGCTTTAAAGTCAAATTTGCAAATGACAAAGTTTGCAAAATGAACAGATAGTATATATTACATCAGCAATAGCATTTTAATCATGTTGCATAGCTTTTCTACATTTGCTAATGTTGAGGTGTTATATTACATAACGTTACACAAGTTTATTTCCGCTAGCAGTGTTGCTTTGGACTTTGACAAGAACAGAATTGAAAAACATTTATTATGGCATCTGAAATTGGTAGTCGTGATATTGACAAAGGTTGGGATTGGGGAAGTCTATCATTAAGACTACTTACGAGACCAATATCATATTACAGAGATATTTATAAACGTCTACACGAGCAAAAGTATGTCACCAGAAAAGATGAAAGTTTTCACTTTCATACTGACACTCTTTCGGAAGAACAAAAAATTATTTACGACCAACTTACTTCACGGCTATTGCATGTCAAGTTTCACAATTTTAAATACCTAATTAGTGGTAGTGGAGGCACAGGAAAATCTTTTTTGCTAAGTAAACTGAAGGAGTTCATGGTGAGCAACCACATAACATTCAAGATATGTGCAATATCAGGGATGGCAGCCGCCGCAGTGGGAGGCCAAACATTGCATAGCCTCTTCAATCTTTCACCCTTACAATCATTTGAGAAATTACTTGCAACAAAACCCTCTGCCAAAGCGATACATGTGCTTCGAAATACGGACGTGTTAATATTTGAAGAGTGCTTCTTTTTTGGGTGCAAAATGTTATGCGTAATAAACAAGCGCTTACAATACAGTGCGTACAATACAATGCGTAGTGAGAGTGACTTTGGATCAAAAACAATTATTTTCTTGGGTGATATCAAGCAGTTATCTTGTATACACGATTATGTGTTATTTTCATCTTGTGAACCTAATTGCAACATTGCGAAAGAAGGAAGAAATCTTTATAGATCAATTTCTGACGTGGGTATTCTCAGGAAAAGTAAACGACAAGAAGATGATCCTCTTTGGTTTCACGTTCTAGAAGCATTACGAAATAATACATTGACAGAATATGAATATGGGAAACTTAATGAGCGTTTTTATAAGAACGTTGAAACCGCAGAAATTAAAGATTTTTTTGAGGATGCCGTTATACTTTGTCCCAGAAGAGCGACAGTAAAAAAAATGATAGAGTAAGTATAAAATTATAAAAATGTATATCAAATAAGTGCATAAATAGTGTACATGCGAAACGAGTAGAAAATGTGCTTAAAATGCGTAGAAAATGTGTCGAATATGCTTAGAAAAAGCGTAGAAAATGCTTAGAAAAGCGTAGAAAATGCTTAGAAAACGCGTAGAAAATGCTTAGAAAATGCGTGTCTGCGTTTTGTAAATTATATTTAAAATTGTAAAATGACGCATAAATAAGTGTCAGTTTTAATTACTCAAAATTGATGTGTCTTTTTGTTTTAGAAATTATCTACACAAAAAGCGTATCCCAGCTGTAAAGCTCTTCACAACTAATATGTACCGTGCAGAGGAAAATGATGGATCCGATGTTTTTTATTGTTACAAAGGTGCACATTGCATACTTACTTCAAATATAAATCTTACTGATAAACTTTTTAATGGAAGCAGATGTGTTGTTGATTCCATATACTTCACATCAAAAGATATTCGTGCAAAAGACTTTAGTCGACCTAGATTTATTTGTGTGAAATTTGAGAAGTCTTATTGTGAAACAATTGACGAATGTGTCCCAATTTTCCCCAAAAAAAAATCAGTGATTTGCAAAGAGACAAATGCACTTGTGAAAAAAGAGACTTTCGACCTTTTAAATAGTCGATCCTTAACAATATCGCGTGCCCAAGGTGCAACGTTTCAAAAAGCCATCGTATTTTTAGAAAAAGTCAATGACTCTGCCATTCTGTACACTGCTTGTTCAAGAGTTCGAAAACAAAGTGACATACTATTTATTGGTCAACCTTTCACAAAAGACTTGATTCCACGCAATTCAATATTAAAGATACAGCGTGATATAGAAAATTGTCGACTCATAGAACTGGCTAGGAAGACGAAATGAATTATTTGGACTTTAAGGATAAAGCCCGTCTTATTGAGACGATGATGCAAGTTTTTGTTTCACATGGATGTAAAACAGTTCCAGAATTTGAGCTTGACTGTAAACTGGGAAAGGATATGGAAAACTTTATTCATACGATTGAGCAAGAAAATATTAGGTTTATTGAAAATTTTCCAAGCGCCGAAGAAAATATCTACCTGTCAATGCTAAATCATTTTGGAATTTTAATGGAAGAAGCAAACCGACCAGCAAGTTCTACTAGAAAAAATACGGCTGTGTCTCGCATTGATTTGATGTCCGCATTCAACGCGCACCTAATTTCAACTTTTATTTCATTGACCATCGTGAAGGATACTGGGCTTTTCTACATATGTGCTGGAAATGAACACAAAATGAAGGAGTGTACTGACGATATGACAGAATGTTTAGCTCTGCTTCCTCCATTGATGGATGCTACATCCCTGCAAACACAGGTTTTTAAGGGCTATACTGGAGAGTTCATATTATATGCACAAATTTGTGAGGACAGGTACAGTTTCTTGAGATGGATGAGATCACACACCAATTTCCTTGAAAACGCTGACCGCCAAGCTATTTTTGAACGTAGGAGGAGTCGGCGGTCTGAGAAGGCTCGAGAATTTCAAGATCTTAAGATGGTACTTTTCAGACAATGGAATCCTTTCCTTGAATTTTTTAAAGACAATTAAATAAATTGGTTATTGAATGTATAAAATCATGACTTGCATTACTTATATGGGATATAACTGGGGCACAATTGGAATTATTTGTCAAAGGGTTTTAATGGGAATGCACTAAGGTTTAAGCATGCAGAGTGAAGAAATGCATGGTTTGTGTAAACAAATAAAACAAATGATTTTCTGACAATAAACAACATTTTTATTAAAATTCTCATGGTATTTTATTTTGAAACACTTTCATATCTTATAACACAAATAGACTTCAACTAATGTCATTGTCAACAATGTGCTTATACATATTTTGCATAATGCATACCTCTACAAACAAGTGCTCATACAATGTTTTACATTTATAAGATGCATTTAAAAAAATAAAAAAATCCTCAATTTTCAAAACATCATGATTCCAACTCAAAATATCATAAAACAAATAGTATCATCATGTATTATTACATAAACATACATCCAAACACTGCAATGCTACAGATTCCATCACCTTAAGAAATTAATAAAGCAAAATGGTATGTTCACCTCACAGTACTATAATGAATCGCGATTCACTAGGAACAAAACTCCTTCAACCGTTAATACTTACATATTATTTTAAATGCGGATTGTATAATTTTATTCCCCTTCTGAACTCTGTTCGTCCTCTGAACCGTATCCGTGGTCAATCATTTCCCTTATGGGTTTGAACTGCTTCCACATGAACACTTCAAAACCAGCAATGTCATCCTTGTGCATGCTTTTCCCCCATTTTCGGATAAAGCGTACAGCGTTTTGAACCTTGTTAATTATTTGAATTACTGAATAGTTTTCCGATAAAACAATAAACAGAAATGTCAATGGCTCGGAATCAATTAAATCTCGGATTTGTGGATGAAGCTTTGATATTGCAAGATACATTTTGCGTAATCGATATAAGTATAAGTTATTTGTAAAAACTCGATGGTGTTGAGGTGCGGCGTCAACAAAACGGGAGAAAATGTTTTCAAGTGACAAAATAGTAATGACCATTCCAAGATTGTTAGAATTCAAGCAATCCTCAATACAAACCCTATCGTGCCATTCGCAAGTGAAGAAAAAGTCGGTGGTGTTCTTGCAGTAATCAGCAATAGATTTTTGTATCTCATATTTTACACGATCCACTTTTTCACTGAAATTCCGCATATTTGCTGTAATCCCTGGTAGTTCATGAAGCTTATCCATAACTTTGGCAAACGTGTAAAGAGAAGCCTTTACATCAATAATACATTCATAGTTTAGCACAAATGAACGAAGTACATAATTCATAACATGCGTGTACACATGCCTGAATAATTTCGGGAATTCTACTGACATATTCATTTTTAATTTTAACGTATATAGGAATCGGCGATGTGATAATGTTTAAATGCTTTAAAACTGTAGTGTTGCGGGTAATATGCTAATGTTGCTTAATAATTCAGTTCTTTATTAGCTACAGCTTGTAAAATAGTAGCAATATTGTATAAAACAGCGCACAACTCAAAAGAAGGTGATAGTAGTGTTTAAACCGTTGTGACGAAAAGTTTGTTTGATAATAAAAATCATTCCTTACGGGCAACGCCTTTTAAGTCAAGTCAATTTGGCAAGTATTGCGAATAACACAGCGCATTAGTGTAATATGGCTGCTTTTGAGACAGCGTTATTGCCCTTGGTACGACAAATAAATCATGAGAACAGAAAGCCTTATTGTGAATCTTACATTTTGGTATCTCATGATATTGAAAGCCCCAGGCCGTTCCCTGTGAAAAGTCGAGATTACGATGAGAAGAGGAAAAGGATGTTTACAGTTCTCTGTCCTCATGTGTTAGGCACGTGTGATCCCAACGTAAAATACAATTTTTTGTTAGGAAATTTACTTGCTCGCAGTGATATTACGCCAGAGGAATACATGAATCTCTGGCCGAGACCTCAGTCATCTAGTGAAGCCTTGCCTGATCGCCCGGTTTACAATCAGAATTATGATAACGTATCACATCCAGTTTGCCCCCATTTTAAATTGTGCTACAAAAGTGAAGGTTCTCTTCCCACATTAACTAAAAACAAATACCCCCGGACTCAACCATGCTATCATCATCTTCTTGACACTGGAAAGAAGGAATGTGAATATGATGCTGTCGGCCGTTGGGCTTTAGCACTCGCTATTAAAAGAAAACTTGTTAGAAAACGGGCATGGCGTTACACCATTGGAAACTGCATGTCGCAAAAGATTGATACAATGAAAACTCATTTTCCTTCAATGAATTACAATGAAATAATTGAGAATATTTTCAAGCATGAGATGGTATGGCCAGGACACCAGTATAAATATTTACATATGCCATACGAAATTTTATACACTCAGGGTTTATCACCCCTGATTGTCAATTCGCGATTACGTGGAACTTTTAAGAACCATAATGCCGACGATGAAATAATTCTAGATGAATTCGGTTTGGCATTACCAATGGATCAGCATGCTTATGATATTCGGCTGTACAAGGAAAATCGTGACCATTGTATATTTGTGAGTCATTTGATAAACAACTCAGATAAGAGTACTGTGTTTGAATTTTTTATGAACAAACTCCCTGAAATCGTAAATGGCCAAACATTCTCCAAATAAAGCTCCATTGCACGGTAAACGTGTAAAGAGAGCCAACCGGGAATTTATTTGTACCTATGTGAATTGCAATTTCAAGTGTAAGCGAATTCGTGAATTTTGTTCACACAGTGAAAGTCACATGTGTTGCTGTGGAAGATTTAAAGATTCGGAACACGATCGTGATCATGTTTGTAACCAGGCTGGAGCAAGGGGACTTAGAGAACCATTTGAGCCAGAAAGTGTGAATCCCGGAATCTTCACGAAAAAACTTACGTCTCATCTGGGGGCATTGTCGGAATACCGTTATGAGTATGCTGAAAACGTACTTAGTGTTGCCAGAGCAGTCGACATTGTAAGAGACTCGTTGACTGGAATCCTCCTGCAATATCTGGATTACTTTAGAAATGTAAAGGTTCAATTTGTTTTAAGCGTAAAACTGTTAAAAGTAGACAGAAATGAGATTGTAGTTAGACATTTGAGAACAAGTTTTATAAAACTTTTACACGTAAACTTTGTTGATGTGGTAATACAATTCGCCTATCAATTTCTTGATTCATTTCTTGGAATATTTTGCGAAGGCGCAAGCAATTTTCAACTTTTAGACATAACAGAGATACGTGTGTCTATTATACAATATCAGGCAATTGCTCCGAGAAAATGGTTTGAAACGCCCAAATCGTTAAAGTCAAGGAAATCATTAGTGAATATCAAAGTTGACGACAATTGTTTTCTATATTCGGTTCTTTGCTGTCTTTATCGACAGCAGATTAAATTATATGGGAGTCAAAATAAAGAATATTTGGAGCTTAGTCGTAATGAAAGGGGTAAACTAAGAAAATTATGGCAAGACCCAAAATCGTACGACAGTATCATAAATTATGTTACTGAAAATAATAAAATGTTTCTGAAACCATATTATGGAGCCATGCCCCTACAAAAGATTCCATATTTTGAAAAGGATAACGAGTTATCAATATTCGTATTTGAAGAGGTCGGAGGCTATATTTATCCGACATATTTAAGTGAGTATGACTACGAGAAAAAAGTTTTCCTTCTCTTGATAAAAAAAGCAGATCCCTCAGTAATATACTGCGGCAACCCAACAAAAACATTCTACATTTCACACTACTGTGCTATTTTAAATTTTAATGAATTTAATGGAATGATGGGAAAATCGAGACGTTCTTTTTGTACATATTGTCTTAAACCATTCGGAAAAACATACTGTGAACATTTAAAGAGCTGTCGCATGGCGCACAAATTACGGTTAAAATTTCTTCCGCACGGTAGTCGTAATCAATTTAAATCACATTTCATGCTAGACCAGGTGAACTTTTACGTATTTTACAATATAAAAATGGGTACAAGCGTGTATGAAAATAATGATAAGATTAATGTAACTCATTATAGTTTATTACTTTATAATAATCATAAGATTGTGTATGAAGAAGTATTTACCGGAAAAGATGTTATGACGGAATTTCTGACGACCATTATTTGGATCGCGTCTGTTTGCAGAGATATTATATCAAATACATACATACCTTATTGTTTACGTGATGAAGACAAAAAAAGATTAGCAGCAGCCAAAAAATGTTACTTATGCAGGTGTGAATTTGTAGGCACTAGAAAAGCTTGCGTGCACCACTGTCATTTGACAGGGAGAATTTTTGATAGGGGAGTAATTTGTACACACTGTAACATCTTAGTAAAAAAGAAAATTACACTGCCTGTCATTACAGAGTCGGATAATGGATCTGTGCATGAAATGATCTTAAAATCCTTATCCAAACAAATGTTAAAGCGTGTAACGATCATACCTAAAAGCACATCTGGGACCTATTTATCGCTTATTGTGGATCGTCACATACGATTTCTTACTATTAACAATTTCATTCAAACTGATGTGAACAATGCAGTTCGTTCCCTTAATTATACAGAAAATCAATCTTCTTTTAAACTTTTGAACACGTTAAGCTCGTACACAGGACTTAAAAATTATTTGTTGTCAGGTCGCTGTGATCCGTTTCAATACTACAACACGGACAAAAACAATGAATTTACTTGTCTTCCGTCAATAGAAGCAATGACATTAAATACACCAAACGCAATCACGCCACCAACAACCGATTATAACATTCTTCAAGAAATATGGAATCGTTCACATTGTGTGACTTATGAACAGTTTTTATGCATGTACATTAGAGCACAAACGCGTATGCTTATGGATGTTTGGATTTTATTTCATGAGTTGTGTACATCTCAGTGGATTCTCAGTCCTTCTCATTCGTTCAGTTTTGCTTCATATATATACACATGTAGCCAGGCTTTGACTCAAAGTGACTGGGATCATGTTACATGTCCTAAAATTACAGACAAAATTCTCTCTAATTTGCGTGGTCCCATGCTTGTTGTAAATAAAAAAATTGCAGTTGCGCAAAATGAATCGCTACAAAATTTCAATAAAACAGACAACATGAGATCACATATCATTGCATTGGATTTGTCCCTATGCTATTCAAAAATATTATCAGAAAACCTGGCTTTTAGTGACTACAGACTTTTGACAGAATGCGAAATATCTCAAATAGATTTTCTAAAATGGCCGGACAATGACCCGATTCAGTTTATTATTGAGGCAGACTTCAGTATCCCAGATATTTTACATGACTTTTTTGATAATTTTCCTTTGTTGCCAGAACGAACCACTATATTGGGAGAGCACTTATCATCGTATCAGAAAATACTATTTGAAGATGTATATAGCACCCCTTTACACAACTTACGAATAAACAAGTTAGCATTAACATTGCATGACAAGAAAAATTATGTAACGTTTTTAAAATGCTTAAAGTTTTATGTAAAGTTGGGTGTTCAGGTTACTAAAATTCACTCAGTCATACAATTTACAGAGAAAAACTATCTAAAAACGTTTATTGAGGGAAACGTGAGACTACGAAATTTTGCTCAGAATGAGTTTGTAAAATGTATAGCAAAGCAGGCCAATAATTTACTATCTGGTTGCCTTTCTCCCAACCTGAAAAAAAGAACTACTATCAGGCCATGCCTGAGTAGAGTAGACTTTTTGAATTACAGTAGCGATCATAGATTCTGCGACGTAACCGTTTTAAATTCCCGTACTCCAGTTGTTCAATTAAACAAGGAATCCGTTACACTTACTCACCCAATAATTCAATATTTTCAAGTATTAGAACTTTCAAAAATTCTTTTGTACTCCAGTTATTATGATGGAATATTAAAAGTATTTGAGCAGCAAAATGTAAGCATGCTTTATGTAAACGTGGATGCTTACTACTTACAGATATTTTCCCCCAACAATGACTTTTGGGAACGAATGAAACGACTTGATACTCTGGACACTTCAAATCTTCAAAAACAGCATATTTTGTACTCTGACATAAACAAAGGTAAACCAGGTTGCCTGCGATTCGTATATAAAGACCAAATAAAAGAATTTATAGGGTTACGCCCACGGTCAGTGTCAGTATTATTAGCATGCGACAAATGCTTAAGCAATGATATGAATGAGTGCGATGACTGCAGTGGCTCCATTAAAAATATCAAACAATTGAGTGGTGTCCCTTCAAAATTACTTGTTAATTATTCACATAATTTGTACAAAAATATTGTTTCAAATCAAGGTACGGAGTATTTAGAATGCACAGCTTTGCAGCGAAAGCATAAACAGACTAGAAATTTAGTCCCAAATCGTCGGCTAGCACTCCACTGTTTTGATTCAAGCAGATATTTTTATAATTATAATGAAAGTATTGCATACGGGAATTGTAAACTACGTAACCATTCTGATTGTAAATGAAGTATTTATGTGTTAAAATATCATTGGTGGTGTGTTTTGAAATCAGTTTGATGAATGTATGATTCAATGTCGTTAATGCAAACAAGAAAATGTAATAAATAAAAACACTATTATTAAAAATTAATATGATTGGCTTATTCGACTTATTTATATATATTCATGTTACAGATGTCCATTGTATGCATGCTACGGTAAAACTAAATTCGTCTCATCGCAAAACCAAATTCATCCAATTCTAACATAAATTCTACATACGTAATAACTAAAGTCGCCCCTCTCATCTCAACATAATTCATTTCATGTTTACACTCCTAATCTTAATAATTCCATTTTTAAATACCAAAACCTCACCGATATTAACTTTCAGATTGTCTACAGACAATGAATTCTCATATACTTTTGATCAATCACGTCATGATGGTTTACAGTTATTACCAAAGCAATCACACTCTAAATGCTCACAAATCATCCATGACGGCTATATTTTCAAAGCTTTTCCTGATGAGATTATGTGACATTCGTGTAAAGAAGCAATCAATTTTATCAACGTTATCGGATCCAACCTCAATCTAAAATCGGAGGGATTCGCGGTCAGAAATCGAAACGCCACTTGTATTATCTAATAAGCATGGCAATTCTGCAGGGCAATGCAGCGAGCATTATGGAATCCCTTTTTCCTTCCATTCCAATGGAGAAAATTTTTTATCTCTAAATTTCAATAAATTTGATTTTTGGAATTGTTTCCAAATATTATCTTCCTATATGAAATATGAAATCGAACATTAATACATACACACTAATTTTAAATTAATACCGGCTTCGTCGATACAACTTAAACTGAGTCAGAATCTATGTAAAACTTGAACACCTTTCAATGCTCACATCATATTGCGTGGAATATTATCATGCCCACTGCACGCAAGCACGCACAACATCATGTTTTCATTTTGCATTTTAGTGCATTCTGACTTCTGAAATCCGGAAGAAATAATAAAAGTCCGCGTTAATTCTAGTGACCCCCATTGAGTAATTATATATCGGGTTATATAAGTTGACTGCCATTCTGATTCAGTGTTCGATGCCCAAATTTGGGATTTTTTAAAATTCATGGCTCCATCTTGGAAGACGTTGGGAGGAGGCAATGGGACCGGAGGAATCCCCAACTTTAAGGTAGGTATTTCAGTTTAAAATTAATTATTCATTCATGTTAGGTAAATAGTTCATAATCATATAATGATGATAGAATGTAATGTTAATGTATCATGTCTAATTTAATATTTATTTATAGTGTCTGCCGGATTATGATTGCTGGAAGTGTGTCTC
>JAQIXX010003158.1:0-20920 GCA_034700605.1 Willowsia nigromaculata
AGGTAGGAAAAAGTCTGGGTATTTATACTACATGGAATTATTGTTTCAGTGGATGTAGGTAGGTACTTTTGGGATATAATAAGTTACTTTGAATTCTAAATTTAATATTTTTTTCATCTTTTCAGTGACAAAGTTTTATGGATTCTATGCATTGAAGAAGGTAGATTCAGGTACTTAATTTTTGATTAGATGTGAAATTTATATGAAGGTTTTGCATAATATTTTGGAGTTTGCATAATTTATTGTTGAAATGAACTGAAGTGGAGTTCATGAATGAATAGGTAGTTGATTTATTACGTATTGGACATTGGATACGTTATTAGTAAAGCAGCTTACTAGACCACCACTGCCACCACTGGGGAATTGAACATTTCGATTAATAGTTGCAAGTGAGAGAAAACTAAATGCGCAATTTCATAAATATGAACTTTGAACTTCCGGCTCTATAATCTTGTTGAAAGATAATATGCAAAATCCATGATGAGGAAAAGGATGACCGCGACATGAGTTAAGTATGTATTTCACTTTTATTTGCACTTTAATAATGCCAGGCTTTAGTTAGAAGTTAGGACTGAGGTGAAAGTAAGGTAGATGCATAGATTAAACAAATTCAATAATTTCTCAGCAACTTTCTTTTTTCAAATTTACATTATAGGTACCTAGTCTTGGTCATGAGTCAACAAAGAATCTGACCTATCGGATTATGTCGTTGCATGAACATTCATGCATTTCTCATTCTGTTAATTTTTTGACATTCAATGCTCCACCGCCATCTACATAGGTATTACATCTCATTACCACCCTAACATGAGTGATCATACAAAGGTTGAAAAAATTAATTTATGTCATGTCACCTATCATTCCTATTTTCCTATTGATTAGCTTACGCGTAAAAAGATCAATTGAAAACAATAAAAGATATCTCGAGATGTGTATTTGTTGGGCTGAAATCTGCCGTAATAAAGAGAAAGAGAAAACTATGAGATGAATGAGAATTAGCTTTCCTTGTTTTTTTTTCAGTTATGGCTATTCAGTAAAAAAACTCCAACAAAAATATTGAATTCTTTATCATTTTTCATCAAATTGTGTCATCCTTCCTGTCTGGTCTGGAGTCTAGATTGTAATTTCTCCAGTGGTGCTGAGTGCTGGTTTTCTTTTTCTCAGAAAAAACTTTCTCTTTGAGTGTTTTTCAGTATGCATGCATATTAATAAGAGAATGATTAGCATTTCCGTTCATGGTCGCTGATTAGATATATTATGCTGATCCATTTCAATCCAATTATATGCAATCATTTAGCAAGAAAGCAAGAAAAACTTGAATGCATGTGCGTTAAGTGTTGAGTGGAACCTACCCAAGAATTACATAATGAATACTTCTTGAAAGCATTGAAATCTGCATAGGCATTTAACTTGTTTTGCATAATATGTGCTGCGCTTTCCTTGTTCAGATTTTGCAGCGCTCATTACTACATGAGTAAGAAATAATTATATCAGATTTACAGTTAATGAGTTGATGAACATCCCAATAAAAATGACAATGACAAGGAATCATAGTTTGGAACGATTGTTCATACCATATTTCATACAGATCGAAATTAATAAAGAATACTTTCTCAACTTTTTCTCGCTGGGGTAATGCAAGACAAAACACATCGATGAAAATGACGATTGACGATGATGGCAATTTGTATTGCAGTGTGACATATTTTACAGTGGTATTGAGAGGAATGTCAAGTGAAGATGTTCAGTCTTCTTTCAAACCTGAAACGGCAGGATTTTTCAGTGTTGAGCATTCTCAGAGTAGTACACACGTACATTTTGAATGGTTACGATCCGAATGCATAATCATTCTTTTAAATATAAGCTACTTAATTTCCATTGTCAAATAATTGTCAAATTGATTGATTGATGGAATTTCATGTCTGTGAGGCAAATGAGACAAGAAAGAATGTAGGTCATAGGTAAATGAGTACAAAGTACAAAGTTCAAATAATTGCTTGCATCAACACATCATGAATCAGCTATACTAATTCAGCATGGGATTATGACTGAACATTTCAGCTCAATAGCAATTCTAATTAGCATGAAGTGTTTGAGTTCAGGTAATTGAAAACTGCATAGGTAGTTCATCCATTGTTTCCGGAGATATAATTTGCTAATATTAGACTAATGGATGGGATAAAGCCAACATGCGCATTCAAATCAGCTTCAAAACTTTCTTTTATTCAGTGATTTTTTCTTCTTCTTATTTTCTGTGTTGATGTACGTAGGCAAAATGGTAAGCAAGAGTTTTTGGTGACTGACATTCTTGAATTAAATACATCATTGATTATTATTCATTTATCTAATTTAACAATTCATGTTCTTATAATTTAGCTATCCAAAAAGCGTACTGGACCACCATCATCTACATTCACCATCACAGCGAAAGGCATAGGTTTAAGGGGTGTAGAGGTGGAGAATAGGGGTACTCTATGCTAGCTACACTGTTAATTATGTAGTTTCATTGGAGTTACAATAGCATACAATAAATGATTGGATAATTTACAGTGACTCACTTTTCAGTACTTCTAATTTTTCATTGTTTGCGGGTGAAAAGGAAGTGTAGTGAAAATAGTTCATAGCTTTCTTCGGTATCTACTTGTTACACGTGTGAAGCGCATTTGCCAGTATTTTTTAAAGATTTTTACTAGTAGGCAGAGAGACAGACAATCAAATGTTTATACATCCTGATGCATTTCTGTTTCAATATATGTCACATAATCCAAATCATGCATCAAATTTTAAAAACTTGATTCCAAACTCATATTTTTTCACATTTTGGGAGATCAAATTGCATTTTTATTTATAACTAGCAATAGTAGTAAATTATTTGGAGTGAAGTGTAGTTTCTTTGTAAAGGTTGTACGCGAATTTGTTTGATAATCCGTTTTTTGATAATGGTGTGTGACATATGTAGTAAATCTCTGAACTGATGAAAATGATATAATATGAACGAAATTAATGAAAACGTAGGGAGGCTCGTGCTGTTAAATGTCGTTCGTTTGATTAAATCCTTTACAGCAAAGATGTGGATCCATTGTCTTAAAATAAAATATTAACCCTTTCATCGAATGAGAATTGACTTTTTGGAAGTTATGATTGTTTTTGGAAGTTCTAAACAATTTGCATTCATGTAAAACATTCATTTCAGGACAAGAAAATTAACACACCTTTGTTTCAGGCCTGATATGACGGATTGGAAGTAGTTAATTTTTTTCAGAAAACGTAAATAACAATTAACAAGCCATCATTCAAATACTTACTTATTAATTTATGAATTTTGAGCATGAGAACTTACTCGCATTTATTACATGAATTCATGTTAATTGATCAGCTTCCAGTAGGCAATAATCTTGGATTTTTTGTAAGAGTATATCTTTAAAGATTGTGGTTCCTTCCTTGGCTCTCATTTTACAATAATTACATAAAGTGACAAGTGATCTATTTAGTACAAGGACAGTTTAGTTTTTAGTTAAATAATCCATCATAAAGACATCAATTTTCAAGCTGTCATACTTCTGCTCAGCCACTACTTAATGATCATGGATAAGCTATAAACTTTTTCGGTGTCCTTGTCAAATTGAGCTACTGATTGATTCTAATTCTAGCATAGTTCATTTAAAAAAGTTTTAACCACAAAACAATATAATTTTTACATTTGCTGGGGCTTCTTGATAATTTTATACATAATCAAGATCATATCATAAAAATGGCACTTACGATGCTTTCTGCAGATAAGGCAATAATTGCATGAACTTTTTTTCGCTGCTGTTTATTGCTGATGATGATTTAGGCATATGAATTAAAGCCTATGACATATAAATAATGGCAAGGTAGCTTGGAATGTCCAGAGCCATATCAAAGATATTGTTATCAAAGCAACAGTTCATAATTTCGTAAAAATCTTAAAGAATTAAGATTAACCATAGATTTCTTATTACTAGAGCTTTCATTATTGCTACCTGTTGACTGTAATTTACATTGGTTGTTGTTTTGCTTGGAAAATGTGTTGGCCAGTGTTTTAGTATACGGTATTAGTATCATATTTGGTAGTTATAGGTTGGTCCAGTAATTTTCAAAAGATTGTACAGAATTAATTCAGCATTGGTTAGAGTACCAATTTTCAAACCAACATAAAATTATAAAAGACTCAATTTAACCCATTCAACCAAGTTTTCCTTTTTGCATAATTTCTAGTAAAGTCTAGTAATGAACTGTTCGCGAATGGAGGTAATTTTATCACTAGTTCCAAATTTTATCGATATTAGGTCGAAATCTTGAAGGTTTGGTGGAGTCTGCTGCTGAGTCCTTAGATTTGTGTGGGAAATGACGGATGACGGATATGCTACATGATGAACAATTGACAAATATCTTGTAGTAAAGCGATGGGACAAAAGATTCAGTCAGCACAACCTTGGCTTCTTGTGGGTTAATCTGGAAGTAAAAAAATATCCTATAAAAATAGTTCTTCTTTTTATAAGATGGAACGATAAAATTGATAGCAGATACTTTACCTAATCTGTATGTCTCCTTTGTCAAAGCAACTCTCGAAGCACCAGGCACATGACTGCATTCGTATTCTATGCAGTGGAGAGGGCTCCCCCATTCCGAGTGACTGGAGTCTGAACACTTGTAAAATTTCACTTGTAGGGACACAACCAGCTCTCCTTTCCCTCCAATCTATGGAAATGACAGAGAACAATCATTTGATAAATTTTTTGAGTTTTATTTCAACATGGTCACAAAAAGGTTAAAAATCAAATCAAGGTAAGTAAGCATGTTTTACGAGTTCCACTAGCCATTTTAAAAGTCTACTAATGTGACAAGATAATTTTAGTAAGTTAACAAGAGGCATTTATCATTAAATCCTTTAAATTTATGCATCGTTGAGGTTCCAGGTAGCAAGTCGCGTCGCTTAAAGGTTTTTATCTTGTGCATTGATTTACTCTAATCAAAAGATTGACTGACCTCCAGATCGTTGATGTGTGAATTGTTAAACAGGAGGTTTTAAAATAGCAGAATAATCCCTTTCTTATACTATAGTACGAATAACCTTTAGTATGAATGTATGAATTAACAAGAAATTATCGCAATATTTAATATTTCCCTTATTTTTACATTATTGACTCCTAAATTGAATTTACGCACCTAGACTACTCCAGTTTCCAGAAAAGGAACATGAATTAAATAACACAACTGACTAAGCTATTTGAATGAGTGCAAAATATATGGAATCAGAACTACACACGGTATCTCTTCATTACGACAGTACCATAACAATTATGCGATGTTTGCTCAGCGAATGTTTCTGCTCGCATAAAGTGTGCTCCACAGACTAGCAAATTATTTTGCATTGCTCCAACTGGCAGTTTTGTGAACTTGGGTTATATAATTTTGGTTATTGCAGAGAGATGAAAATAGAAAATGCAATTACTACACTCTATTAGCAGATAGCATGAATGGTTTAAACATTGAAAAGGCCATAAATAGACATCAGTTGTATAGGATATTTTACTTTTGCAAATAATTACCATTAAGCTAATATGTCTTTTTTCAGGCTAGTGTCACACAGATTGATAGACATGCAATAAATTAAAATCAATATTCTTTGTGGCAACTCTTAGTAAAAAACTTGGGGAACAATAGTGTGTACCCAAAAACCCATAGAATTGTAAAACATATTATTGCAACGCTTATAGAGTTTATTGAAGGTTTCTGCCACAATTTGCTTTTCCTTTGTAAGTGTAAGTGGTTTCTAAAAGTTATCGTGTTCATTTCTGTTTGATAATATTACCTTTTGCACATAGGTTGTCAGAAAGGTAACCTAACTTGCTATTTAGTCCAGACAGTTTTGTGTTTGCATGTTTTCCATTGTGTTAGTCTTACTTACAAACAAGGCTTGTTTCACATATTAAATATTACCGTACCTAATACTCAGTTGTTATACCTCACAATTATGAGCAACAAAATATAATTTCGTCTTTTCTACATAATGTATTACAAGTACAAACATTCGTCTCGATGCTCTTTCTTGTTAATAAACAGTTTAGACAAAGCACAGTTACCTAGTTTTATTAATTCCACAGTAATACAGCTAATATACAAGTTTAAATAAAATATTAAATACTAGCAGAAATAAATGGTTTTTGGTGACAATCACTATGATTAGCTCGCCAATGAAAGTTAATGTTCGTGATACAATCTTCAATAAAAGAGGGTAGCAAAAGTATGGTAAAAAGAGGAAAGTAGCAGAATATCCATCTAATCGTAGGTAATTATTCATGAATGCAAAAAGAGGTAATCTAATTTGCATACATTGCATTGTGCGTGTTAGTTTTATCGCACATTTATGTTGCCAAAAAGTTTGTGCTGAAACTAGCATTTGTTTCCCTATGAAAGCACTGCTACAGAAATAAAAAAACACTGAAAAGATGGAAATCAATACTGGCCTACTGTAAGTTAAGATATGCTAACGAGAATTTCAAGAAAACGCTTTGTTTCTCATGCAGCAATACGACCATTTCAGCAATTAAATGTGACTACGCCTCACGTGAAATGCGGCAGTGAACATTTTTTTGCAAATTATATGTTTTCAATAGCGTCTATTTCTCTTTTTCCTTTTTAAACTTACATTCATCGCAATGGGAATGTCGTGTCTGACTCCGTTTTTCGACACTGGAATATCGTGCGTGAGATACATGCCTGAGTATGCGGACGCGGTTCTGTCCCGTGCTTTCTCTGAGCATGGCACCTCCTTCTTCTGGA
The DNA here is from genome assembly GCA_034700605.1 of Willowsia nigromaculata. Taxonomy (NCBI): domain Eukaryota; kingdom Metazoa; phylum Arthropoda; class Collembola; order Entomobryomorpha; family Entomobryidae; genus Willowsia; species Willowsia nigromaculata. The sequence continues at coordinate 6,808 of JAQIXX010003158.1, forward strand.
TTTGTAGATCTCTGGAAACAGCAAAAGGTAAAGTATTATCGTCACATCACAGTGTGTAAACAAAATCGTTCTGTCATGGCGAGTTATAATAATCTCCTTGAAGAGTGGTAATGGAATTTAAAGTTCCTACCGAATATATAAGTAGTTACTTAAGTATAAATATAAAATATAGTTGTTCAGATCAGGTAGTTTCTTCTAGAGCCTATTTAAAGTTTACGTATGCCCCCATAAAATTAAATTAGGTAGTAACCTTTTTAATTTTGTTCATTATGCCATCGAATAGTCCCATAATATAATGAAATAAATAAATAAATAAAATCTAAACCTCTTTTGTTCATTTCCTGATTAAAAAATGTTCCCGTTTTGCAAACAAGGTATTATACGAGACAGTTATATTTAACTTCCTGTGTGATGTGAATCATTGTTGTTAAAATGACGAATGAAATGACAAACTCCGGTCCCGCTTCCTACCTTAATATGAGCAAAAATCTAGCGTATGCACATAAATTTTCCCCTTTTCAAAGTGCTCTAAATGTGGCTGATATTTATGCAAAAAGCACAACGCTTCCCCCCAAGAAAACTAGATTTGGTAGTTCCAAGATTTTTAATAAAAATGCATGCCAGATTTCGTATGTTTGATTCGACAAGCATTCATCATTAACTGTTATAAATTGTATGTACATATGCAGGAAGGGAATCTTAAAGGTCATGTCACCGTCCTTCATAAGTTTCAGGGATATATTCCCTTAGCACAAATATCTGATCGTGAATTGAAAACGTAGTAATGCTACTGTTTACATTGCGCATATGACTTAAGTTAAATTCATGTTAAAACAATAAGCAACATTTCCCGTCTAGATAAAATTGTAGATAAATTATGCACATTTATGCTTAGCTTTGACAAATCACATCCTGATAAATATTTTTATTCCAAAGTAGTAACTGTTATGTGTTAAATTAAGCAGTGCCCCACTGTCTGGATAATTGAACGTCGCAGCAGCAGCTTTGTGATTATCTAAGCACCCTTGAGCTTGATAAACCATTTAAATAATGTATCCATATTTTATGTGTAATCATATCAAGTGATTTTTCCATACTAATTAAATATAAATACTAAAAAGCACATAATGATAGTAAAGTATGTAGGTACTCCCATACAGTTCAAGATAAAACTGCTCAATTTAATCACGATGTAAGTATTTAGTTTTAGCATTTATAAAGAGAGCATGAACACCAGTGTCTCATCTAGAGTGAAGTGAAACGAACTGTGCTGTATGTTATTTGAGTGGATTGCAATTTGTGTGCATCAATGAACTCCCGAAAATAACATTTGAATGCAGCACAACTTCATCTTACCATTAATTATCAAGTGTCTTAAGAAAAAAACCCTCAGATCGAGATCTCTATAAAAAGAGATCGTGTTACTTTAAATAGTTTTATTGGCTTAGAATAAATCATTTACCACTTTAAATCCAGTGTCCCATCATTTTAAATAGTTCTCTATACCATCTCATTTTAAACACAATTGACTAGTTGGTAATTGATTATTATCCAAATTAAATCAAAATTATCGCATCATGAAAAACGTGCTGACTGTTGATAATATCTATAATATGTATTATGCTTCTCTTTTCAGTCGAAAAAAATTTGATTCAGTTATAGTAAAGCGAAACAAACATCCTGTAACAATCATGGTATCTGGTATTTCTAACATAGTCCATCGGCCACTGTAGATTTTGATGGGATTTCTATTGTAATTACTTCGTTTATACGTTATCCTATATCCTCGCATTTCAAAAACGACTATTGACTCTGTGCTTTAATCTAAACTGATAAACCAAAGTCTTTTAAACGTGTTCAGGCAAAATCCAAAAATACATAGTAAAAATACTAAACTATGCCCTTACTTTGTGAAGCCTTTTGTGGGCAAAAGGCTTGAAAAATTCATGAACCAACTAAACCTTTACGTCTACGCCCCCACTATCATCCATCACTGTATTCTGTAGGACACATATATAGCATGAAAGTCAAGAAACGTAGGTATTTATTTAATGATGATGATGACGCAACAAAGTAGAGCAAACGGAATGGTACTCAACTTTCACTTGTGTTGTGTCTAGAACTTTCTTCATTTAAATCCAACATCTAGAAAAGCTCACAAAATTCCCCATATCAAATCCTACACTTTCCCCATATTTGGAGAAACAACAAGCTTAGCTATTTAGTGAAATTGCCAGAGTTATTGCTCGCCTTACTTTCTCTAAAGTCTATAAAATTGGGACATATACTCTGAAAACAGAAGGATATGTTTATGCTCGTTTATGAGCAACCGTGATGAAAAGGGCTTTCACAAGCAGTGAAGCTCTAAACGAATGTAGTATCTAGACGAGATTTATGTCCACGTCGGTATTCCACCATGATTTAAAACCTTAAAGCCCTGCTCTTGTTACACACGCAGACTAAAAAAGAACAAACGCCTCCTCATTTTTAACATATATCGTGTTTCCATATACCGCAGTATTACTACTCCCAGGTTAGCCGCATCCGGTCAGCAGCATTGTCTCTACTTACGCCTCGCTGATTTTAGGCTACACCGTGAAATATGCCAATGATGATTTGACCTTTCTCTGGTATTCTTGGAGTTACATGAGACGCAATGCAAAATTCTAAAAGGCAAAATAGCAAAGGTCATGTGAATTTGAGTAATAAAATACAAGCGTTGTTTGTGAAATCAAGACGTTACTCCAATTCCACATTATTGGTACATAAAAAAAGAAACCGAATAAACTTTTAGCTCGTAGCCTCTCAGATGGAGTCAAAATATGCGAACATGGCAATTTTTACTTGATCTTGAAACGCTATTAAGTTCACCTGGCTACCCAAAACTATTGAATACTCGAATATATCAGATTGTGTAATGGCCAGAGCCACATTCAAGATCAAGCTTGATAAGGTGGGAGTTTATTTTTAAACTATGGCAAAACACGTCATATAGGTATTGAATATGGGTACAGACCGACGTCATCATCGTCATGAACTTACTGCTTATTGCATTGTTCATTGCAGGCCAGGCCAATGTATGTAATTCAGGATTCGTTTTAAACAGTTTTCTTTGAAACCGCAACATCCATAAAAGAGAAAGCTACTGGAAGTTGGGGTACTTTCACTGACATTACTTCCACATTACGTAATTCTTACGTATTATATGGTAATGTGTTGCTCTGGATATCATGATTGACGATGAGCCGTCTCTATTTACAGCATTTCTTATTCAAGCTTTGGCTAAGATGAAATTTCAGTACTGCAAATGCGGAAGAAAATGATAGTAGCATGTACAATTGTACGATCCAAAGTCATAGCTTAGAAAGCAAATACCAATATCAGCAAGAGAAAGTGTCTGGAATGTACATTATCTTCAACGTTCTTAGTACTCAGTATTTTGTTGTAGGAAGGTGTATTCAGATCCAGTACCCATTCATGAATGTCACGGGAAAGTTGTAATTTATCTCTCTGAAATACATTTACATACTTTACTACTTACTTAAATTGCAATGAGACTCTATACTAAATTTTATCAAAGTAGTTGGCTTTGACACAGACAAATAATCCTTTTATGCTGGTTACATTTGCTCTGATAATGATTTGAAATATCCAAATTGAATTAGGGTATCTTTAACTTAAAATATACATCAATGTACCAAATTTACACAATGTTATCCAGATATGGGGTCATTTCTTTGGAAAAACTGATAAATTTCATGCCATATATACCAATAATTTGAAGCTTTCATCCAATTTTATCCAAAATGATATCACTATTAATTAAAGGATTTTGGAAAGGTGAATGTGGAACTTACGATAGTATTTGAGGTGGTTTAAAGGAGATATCCACTCTATACGTGGTATCCACAGCTAGCTTGAGCGTTCTTGGCAGTTTAAAACGTTCTCCATCCTGTTTCATGTAGGCCGGAGTAGATTCGCCATCCTTTCTGATCGACAGGGTTACCTAATCTCATGCCAAAAAAATTAAATGCTCATTAGATCCAATGTGTCGAAAAGGCAAAAGGTAAGTGCTGTTGTTACCATATGTGTCACGGTATTTGAGTCTAAAGCAGTGTGATAACAATCTCGAATCAAAATCTCATTTACTTTTATGACTGTTATGAAATATCACGTTCTCTTTACTATGCATGCATTACGTATTCTATGGGGACATTGTGTTGACATGAATATGTCTTAAAAGTTGGCAAGTTTCCCAGCTACATTGGTGTTGTAGTTTTTGTGTGGCTTAGTATTCATCTTAAGCTCATTTTGGTTTCCTCTCAAGTATGGGAATGACAAATAGGAGCAACTATCCACATCCACCTTCCAAGTTCTCAAATTCTCGTGGGAATGAAATGACATTTTGATGAAAAACTTTTCTCAGTGCGTCACACAAAACTACATTACAAATGCTGAAAGAATGAGGAGAATTCATGGTATATGTCAAGAACAAAAGTACATACATGTCACTAACGACAAACTCAAGAATCAGAAATTGCCTAAAATTTGGAGTAATACCTACATACATAATCACACTGGTCCAAATTTTAGTAACTGGAAGACTGTTTCGAAGATTTTTGGTAAGATTATGGTAGCTCGTTTGGTAGTCCCAATAGCTTAATTTATCAATTTTTAGTTGGGAGTTTGAAACGATGGTGTATAGGAAATTTTTTTCCCCATTGATTCTTAGCAAAGTTCTGCAATCTCAGTAATATTGAATATTGATAATAATGGTATTAAAATTATTGGAAGCTAGACACTCCAAACAAATACCTGGCGAGGTAAACGTGCTCCCTGCCGAAAAGTTGGGAAAAGCGCCGCAGCTAGTTGAAAAAATAGCGTTTATGGATGCCTAAAACACAATACCAACCCATCGCATATCATATTATGCTTGTGTACAAGCTTTACTAGTTATCAATACGATTCTCCTTTTTGTCTAGCATAAATTTAAGAGAAAAACATAGATAAATACGCTACCGTCTGCTTCACAATGTTTCAGTGTTTGCGTAAATAATTAAAGATTAGCAAAGCATTGAGATATACCCTGCTTTCTCCAATGCTGGAAGCGATGTATGAAAGAAAATAGAAAAAGTTTTACAGTAACTTATATTTTACTTGCACTATACTCCGTAATTTCCAAGCCAGCAGCAAGCACGCTTCCAACGTCAAACATCTGTACAACTCAATATATTGCAATTTCCCTTTCAATACATTTTGATTTTAGGTACAGACGAAGGTGAAATGTAAATGTGAAAGGTAAGACTTGCACAGCAACTATGTTGATTGAAACAGTGCGTAATTTCTTGTGTCATTGCTTGTTCAGACTAACAATCTGTCAGATTGAAAATAGCTAGTGAAAGCTACCAATAACATACGCAATCATTATACGTTCTTCGTCCCGGCGCCAGAAAAAACAAATTTTGCTCCGGTGCCCTGAATTCCTTATTTCTTCGTGGAATTCATTGAACAAATTAAAAATGTTTTGGCTCTTTGTTGAACAATGCCAAATTGTTCATGTAAAAATTTAATCATTCCTTTTCAAGAAATACGCGTATGCGTGCTATATGCAATTTTAAACACTCGCAAGTTAACTGACTTCTTGTCGATGGGAAAAAGCATGAATTCTTTGGTTTTCCACCGATCGCCAAGGGGTACACTTTTTCAAGTTTACGTTTGTTTTATCAATACTTTTTCAATGGTGAAAGTATGAAGTATATGATAATTGCTTCTTAAGTACTGGCTGCAGCACATACGATCGTCACTACGAACCGCCTGTCATGAACAATAGTACATTAAAGCATGATTTATGTATGTGACAATGAAATGACGACTAAAAGAGAAAGAATTTTTTTGACACGCACAGAAGCAGAAATTTATGTACTCGCGAAAGAGGAAAATAACACAGGAAGGTATGCTTGTTCTCCCGGCTTGTACGTATGTTAAGTATGTGTGGAGTCTTGCGGCATACATAAAGTGGAAGTGGTGACATAGATTCATAAGAGAAAAACAAACATTTTTACTTTCTCCGCATTGAAAGGAAAGTAAGACAAAATTCAGAAGTAAACGTGCGCGAAGTAAAACTAAGTCATTAAGGTTTCGGGTGCTGTCATCAATATGAATGGGGCACTTTTTTAGTGTATTATTTATTGGCAGCACATTTCTATGTGAGTAACCACAGTGCAGCTTTCATTTGTAAATGTGCTAGATAATATATAGTAAGGCTTAGGGGGATGGTTTATGGAAAAAAATCATAAAAATCTCATTTTGACGTACGATCACAAGTTTTGAGATTGATATTTTTTGATACACTCTGCAATAACTCCTTTATGGTTTTATATAATCGTAAAAAATGTAGTTGAATCAACAATTATAAAGGGAACTATAATTTTGTACATTATTTTGTTATTAGGAAAGAAACTTAAAACAAGTGTACAGAAGTAGCGAAAGTACCGTGGAGACGACATGTTTGTGCTTAAGGCAGATAATTTAGTTAACCATTCCATCAAAACAACTTTACCTTAAAGACGCTGTTTTCTCCGTTTGGGTTAGCCGAACTCATCTTTGATAGTTTTGCCGCACCTTTGCAGCCTCCAACTCATTTCCAATACACAGCGTGTCACTTATATCAGCTACGAAAATAATGTAATGGTAAATTTAACATACTGGTAACTTTTAGTTATCAACTTCTTCATCCACTTTAACAAACAATATTCGTAACCATGGTTTCCCTTCCCCAATAGAAATCGCGAACAGCACAATCACAAGCCTTCTAATCTTTTATATCAATTTTAGGTTCATGTCTGTTCTTGATGTTACTTTCTCCTTGGAATAACTTGAAGCAACGTGTTAGATGCATTTGAGTTGAGACGGTGGGTGTAATGTGACATTTCCTTACGAAGTTGTGACAAACTTAAGAGACTTATTTCTTGGTAGTTGTTAGTCACTAAAAGTATGACACCTTATTTATGTTTTGCTACAGCAATTTTTAACTCACACATTCATTTTTACTGCAAGTTCTTGTGCTGGAATGTACTTACCAATCAACTATAATCTCAAATAAAATAATTATTTGCAAAAGTATGATGTTTGCTTGAGGTAGAAGTAGAAATGAAACTTCAAAGTTTGTAATGCGTGGGGGGTATATTTTCAAGAACTTAACGATTTTTGTATTCACCTTTTTCCAAACACATGTGGACATTCCTTTTGAACATTGCAACTAGGTTAAATATGATAGAAAACGCATAAAATGACACACTGTAAGTACTGGTGGAGATGGAAACTTTTTTGATAAATCAAGATTAACACTATATTACACTTCCACACGAGTACTTACAAATATCATTTCAACAGGAACAGCTATGAAAATTTCCAATATTCTTTGAATTTATCATTGAAACAATTTCCTTTTCACTTTTATTAAATTACACCCCAATTTACATTGAAGATTTTAATGGCATAGGGCCAACACTGAGAACCTTAATGTCTTTTTGCATTCCTATTTCTTTCTTGGAAGAAAACTTAACAAGTAAAAACTAGCACTTCAAATATTACCAGAAAGAAAGTGTAGAGGAGAATTGCTTTAATTAAAATGCACAAGTGGAAGAGCGTAATTAGCACAAGAAAACTAATTTTAGTGGCTTATTTTTATTCTGGTTTTAAATGTATATTTTAGAATTGTATTTTGTTAACTGCTTGTTTCTGGACTTAAAATACTTGACATACTCCATGTTTCCATGTCAATCGATCGGGAAGAAGAGGAACAGCATGGAAGTGGCTCCGTGTTCCATGACTTCTGCAACGAGACTGAAGTTACGATTTTGGAAGTACTGCAGTAAAAATATTGACGTCGGAGGTGGATAGAAAGCGGTGAGCAAAGTATTGTTTTCTGCACGCACCTGCTTGCATGCTGTAGAGTTCAATGAGCTAATGGAACATGAAATGCTTATAAGAGAAAGTAGCTTTAAATATATAATGCATATGGATTCCGTCTACGTTTAATATGGAAAGGTAGCCAAGAAAAAACCATGAGAATGTAAGAGTAGCCAAACGAATTTCTCTCGGGTAAGTTGCGAATACTATACAATTTTAACCATAAAATTTACTACAGCAGTACAATTATGTATGTTTAGAGAAAAAAACTAAATTTATAGTAAAAATGAGTCATTTTAATGGCCATACAAGTAGCCGCCTTGAAATATAAAGTTGCAGTTGTAGAACTTCACAGTAGTATAACTCAAAAATTTGTAGAGAAAGAGGTAGACATGCATAGAAGAAAAGATTTGATTTCTTTCTCTATACAGTATTAAATTTTATTGCGAATTTGGAAGACAGTTTGGAACGGTTAGAATTTTCTTAAGCATTAGGTAATAAATATAATATGCAAAGGAAATGCTACAAGCTTTACTTTTAATAATACAGCATGCTTTGTATTTTATTTTATTGCAAAACAAGTTTTACTTATGTTTTTCACCTAATACCATGTAAGGTTTGGAAGTGTTCATATGAGTTCAGTCCCATTTTGATGGGTGATGAATCAGAGTTTATAGGTTAAAATTGTTTAAAGACGCATGATTCGCATTAGCAAATTTGTTAGATTAACAATCGGTCCCGAAAAAACTATGCTTCCAGGCTCAGAGTTGTCGCTACCTGTATTATTGGATACTAATTATTGCCCTGTTAATGCTTTTAGAAAAAAACATATTTTTCCTGTATCAAAAGTAAATAATAAAATGTTGATGGAATATATCCTAGATACTACAATATATATCGATATCAGTATTTGCAACACAGATGAGCACAAAAGTGATTTGGCAGTTAACAGCTTCTCGACATTTTTCTTCATTAGGAATCGGAAGCTTTCATTTAAATTCAATTAATCTCTGTCATCCACCATAACAGTGACCAGTAAATTTATGTATTTGCTGCTTTTCTTGCTGAATTTGTAGCAAATATCTGACAGAGTGAATCCCATGATGGTTTTATCCCGACCACAAGAACAACTTTTGTTGGATGGGACCATTTACATGGGATCTAGCGTTCTTCTATGTATATTGCAACTATGTGTATCAAATGCATATAATATATTCCCGAATGATTTTTAATGCAATTTATTTTTACTATTTCATGAACACAATAGTCGTTGATTGCTAATATTTATTAATTTACCAAAAAATGTATTTTGGTATACAAAGTTTTAATGATGCAACGAAAACAAGGTACGTGTATTTGTTGGGGATAAGAAATCATTCGCTAGACCAAGAGCAAACTCTATGCACAAAATCCCTGAGAATATAAAGGTACTTTGCAACTTATTTTTATGAAGTTAAAATACACGCATTTCTCACGTCTTGATAAACATGTTTTTTAAATGAAGAAGTCATAATTTATAATATTCTAAAATGTTAATTGCATGATTCAACTTTTGGTAAGTGACCATCCTTTTTCGAGTAACTCACCGTAAACAATACTTTGAAACGCAGCAAACCTATTTCTTCAAACTTTAACTGAAAAACTAAAGCTCACGCATCCAACATGCATGCATTGTAGTAATTGCATCAAATTTAAAATTCTAATTCTAGCTTTCAGGCATTTTGATAAACTTTGGTGAAAGTTTTGTCCACCAACACTTTCACTTTTTCGTGCTTTCTTTACCCCAAATCTTTCACTACACAACATTGCCTCTTGCATGCATGCAAGGATTTCATGCAACTTTCACTTTTCTTATTTCTTACTCTGCTGCTACTTGTAATATATTTGACGACGTAGGCTGTCATGTTCAGACCATAACTCCAGACTTTTCGTTAATTAAAGACAACTGAATCATAGAACCGTCTAGTAGAAAACGCCGGTATAACCATACTGCTCTAGTTCAACTGCAATAGAAATGTACCCAAATCGTGATACCAGAATACATGGCCATTGTTACTTATGTAAGCCATGTGATTAGATAAGTTCGTGTGTGCCAATCGTGTTGTGGTGTAGCCGCAGCACCACTGCTCATGTTAAGGTACATTGCGGAACTTATATTTTTCGATGGCGTTTGCAATTTTTAGAAAAAAAAATGAAATAATGTATGGTTTGATATGCATGCAAATATTGCGTTTGCATAACTCAATAATTATTACGTGGGACGGTGCCATAGTAATTATGTGGTGTTGGCTTAACGAATTAGAGTAGACTACATTTTGCTTTAAATTAGGTATTTTTTTGACTCACTTACCAGATATTGTTTGGGTACGGCCAAAGACCCGGAATCGGTTGCTAGTTTTTGCGATTATTTTAGTGACAGAATATATGAACGCAGCGTAACGCAAAGCTCACATGACAGGCTATAAACATGCAAAATATAGGTTATCATAATAATAAGATTTCCTAAGATATTTTGCGGGTTTTCCTCTCCAAAGTTTAGCGAAATCACTGGCCTTTTTTAGCAAACATTTGAATGTAGACTGACACTACGACGGTTGATATGAAATGTTCGACTCTGCTGCAGTATGAAAATCACCATGATCACTGGACTGACATCCACAAAACCATGAATTCATGCACAATTCTCTAAAGATTTTTGGTCTCGGGCTACTATATGTTTTTGATGCATGTACAGAAAGGTTTGGAAAGTATTCCGATTTGAAATGCTTGGGCTTGGTTGAAATTCTGCAACTGAGAATGATAAGAGTATGAGCAGACATGTCTACCCATATTTTATATGCTTGTATACAACTCTTTTATTTATGCATCAGGGCTTGTAAACTTTATCAAAAGTTGCTATCATTTTTGCGTCTGGAAAAGTTCTTTGCTTTCTTTGTTTCTGGTTTGGATTAGCCATAAAGCTCAGTTATCTTGGGAAGGGTTTGTATTCACCTTAAGCCTTTAGTTGAAACGGCTTACCTTGTATGAATTTGTAAGCTTTTAGTGATGGAAGAGTAGACTGAATACTGAATCAGTGTTCGTACATAAACTAGAGCAAATTCAAGTGATGTTTGTTATTAGTTTCATTTTGCTTCGTTGTAGATTTACAAAGAAGATGCATTTCTTAAAGTACATGCAATCATACAGACTATACTTAAGAATATGTAATAAACGTTACAAAACCTTCAGTCAAAAATAAAAATCTTTAAATAAACGAATGTAACATATCTGAAGTAAGGTTATAATTTGTACACACATTGCATACCCAAATAAACAAAACGATAAGTAATTAGCCGTTCACAAAACCGAACCGTTCATTTTGATTTCATTTCATGATCATCATCAATATATGTACTAATATTGCAGTTTTTTGTAGCAACGGTGTTACCTGACGAATAAATATTAGTATTATATCTGACGACTTTGATCGATAAGCAAAAGCAATAATAAAGGATTATAATTTAAGGTAGACAAATTTAAAATTATTTATGCATATCAAAAGGTAACTTAATGTATGTATAAGTCATGTGAGTTATGTGTGAGCAAAACACATTCAGACTTCAAGGCGTAAAGAATGTAAGTACTCATTTAATATCCTTGTAAGTGTTTGAGTCAATAGCCCATGTAGGCACAAACTGGACGAGAAAAACATCCACCAAAGTAAGGCACTAGCATATTGAAGTTATTGTTGGCAGTCTTAATATAGCACATCAAAGGACGTTTACATCGGTTATGTATCTTTCTCTTCAAATCTTAAGACAATTAAAACGTCTTGATTGAAGCATGTTCGCGTATCCATAATCCACAGGCTGTTTTAAAATGCTTTTAGGCTTCCGTAATGTTCTAGTTGCTCAATATGCAATTTGTCCTTTGTGTGTACGTATGTAAATTATAAAGGAAGCTATTTGAATATTCAAATATTGAAACCTCATTGAAAGGGTTTGTAGTCTCTACTGTGATACACGGTTAGTAGACCAAATAAGAGATAAGCAATCGACCAGCAACTCTAGGAAAATACAAACCTATTATCAGAGGAAACTGAAAGAGAATACTTAGAACTAACTTTGGCTAGAGAATTAGTCCAAAAATATTGAGCGTTGAAATTTGAAATTTTGCATAGCCATTTAGAATGGCTTATATTTTTTCCATGCAAAATTTCAAGCCATTCGGAGTTCATCACTTTTATAACCCCTTCTTGTAAGAGCCCATCACACAAGATCCTTCACTGAGCCCGCACAAAAGCTAAATACATGGGGTGGTCATCGAATTCTGAAGCATCTAAAACAGATCTTATTAACTCATATTACTTTCCTTGTGAATGTTATCCTTTCATTACTGTAAAAGTAGCAGACGTGTGGATAGTGCTAATTTAATTGAAATAGAATGATTTTCTGTACAATTTGCATGCTCTCTAATTTGTAACAAGCTAGATTTGTTCGTGGACATTAAACATGTGTATAAGTTCTGAAACATTAAAAAAGCTTGAGTGTCGCAAAATATTTAAAGTTATTGCATTCCTCTCCAAGGCTCCATTAGTCACTTTTTTCTTATCAGCCTATCGATAATATGTAACAACACCCACATTTGACGGTATACGATCTACCGGTTCATACAACCTACTTTAGAAATTAAAATCCAATAAAAAGCGTCCACATTATTCAAAAACGCAATAAGGGAACTTAAATTATATGATTTTTACCTACAGTGATGTAGTACTTTATTATATTTCTGTCTAAAGAATAATGCTTCAATTGTCTACACTTTTTTTTCATTTGATGCGATGTGATACTTTAAAGTATTAAGGAGATAGCACCTAATGATGTAAATAAGTTGGATTTGTTTTTACCTACTTCATCGTGAAAGTATTAAAACATTGCATACGTGAACAATTACTTTAAACAAATTTCTACACTTCCTTTTGGTTTATTTGGTTGTATAGATAGATGTAATTAGAGTTGCTTTAAATGTTTAAATTAGTCAGCACGAAGTATTTAAGCTCAGTTTTCTTCAGATTTGCATTTGTAGAGCACAAATATCTTTGATACACATGATATTCAACTTATATTTTAAAAGTAAGATTTCTGATTTTCCTTTGTTACTTTCTGAGAGATATGAGCCACTATATTTTTTGTACTATGGACTAAGACTGCGCATCTTATAAACAAATCAGTTTCTTTTTCACTTTGTTACTCAAAGCAATTCATTAGACATTCTATGAATTTATTATGTCACACAACCTCATGTGTCCACTTTCACTTTATTTACTCTCACCTACAACCTACCTAACAATGAGCTCATTCCAAAAATCTGATAAACCTAAACCAAGCTAATACTGGGAAACTAGGCAAGTTACACCAGTTGTATTGTAGTATAAACTTACCTAAACTTTATGCTCACATAGTCCAACACAGCATAAAAACTGAATAGAAAGCTTACATATTCCCTTTTTAGCTTTTCGTTTCGCTTCTTTGAGTTCATATTAAAGATTGCGTAAGACTAGTTCAAGTTTAACTTGTGAGTTTATACGGTGGTGTGTAGCTTCTTATTTGTCTTCTGGTGTTAACAATTTTACCTGGGGAATTATCGCATGCTTGAAATTATTTTTTATGCCTACCATACATGTTGATGGTATGCAAAAAATAAGCAATTTAACTATTTTGTAACTAGTTCATAATATTCAGAACACAACATACACGAAATATCACAATGTGTAAGAAGTATTAAGATCCATGGAGATTCAAATCCAAATGTTGTATAAGACACTCCTGTTTATTTGTATAATTCTTTATTTAATCAGTACATGCATCCTGCATTGACTGTTTCCGAAACTCCGTTGGATTTCCTAAACTAATTGTTTTAATATAAAACTTCGCTGAAAATAGTGGACCAATCAATCAACAAATCTAAAACTAATGAAACTAATAGTTCTCATCGTTTCTTTCCTATTATTATTATATATGTTTTGTTCTTACGAACATACCTGTATGTATGCACAAGATGTTTTGCTATATTTGTACTTCAGAGAGTGGCACTTTGGTAGTACATTGAAGTTGGTCTTGAAATGGATACTGTAGAATCCTAATTATCAGAGAAAGAGAATTTAGGAATTGTCCTACTCTTTAATACTTCATCTATCGCAAAATCATTTGACTTGTGAACGAAT
>JAQIXX010003159.1:0-20919 GCA_034700605.1 Willowsia nigromaculata
CATGATCATGACCTCCTCCTCCATGACCATACCCTCCGCCATCATGGTATCCGCTGTCGTATCCGTGACTGATCTCGTACTTTTTCTTGTACGCATATTTTTCCACATGGCCTTTCTGATGACCGACGTCTCCATGTCCGTATTTGCCATCATGCCCATGATGACCTTTATCATCATAGCCGTGATGACTTTCGTATTTCTTGTAGTTCCCAGGATCAGCAGATTTGGAGCTCTCATCGTGCCCCTTCTCATACGAATTCTGGACAGGTTGATGATGGGGGTTGTGCTCATTTCCATACCCTGGCAAAAAAGTTTCTAAAAATTGTGTCCAAGAAAGTCATTCGTGGTTATTCATAGAATTTAAATGTTCTTACCAGCATCTTTTTCTCCGCCATAACTATTCTCTGTTTCAGGACTACTCCCTTCGTATGGTCCTGGACCTACAGAATTCCAAAGAGTACCACAACACCCTTCACAATGAAATCAATGGAACACCCGCAAATCATGATCTGGAACATAATTTCGTTAATTAGAAAATCATGCGTGACTTTCTATATTCGCCTACCTTCCCCATACTGTCCATATCCATTGTGACCTCCTGATTTGTAGGCTGTATGTTTCGTATGAGTCACTACATACTTTTTCCCAGTGTGATGTACTTTCTCATGTTCCCCTTTCTGTCCAACTACTACTTATTCAAAAAGGAAACCATTTAGTAAATTCCAATTAACTTGAATTATTTAAAAACTTCACAAGTGTGAGTACCGTGTGCATTCTGGCCAGCGCCTGTTGTATGGCCATAGGCAGGCTCTGAATCTTCATAATCTGGGGGGTGGGGCAACATTGGATAATTTGTGGGGTAGTGACTAGGAAGCTGCTGTCCAATTAGAGGCACTTGATGTCTAATTATCCCATGTATTTGAAGAGGTTGGGGCAATGGGAGACCAGGTAGTGGAGGTTGATCACATTTTATCGCAATAATTAAGCTAATGATTAAGGTATAGGCTGAAATATGTTTTGGAAACATTTTCAATATGAACAGTTCAAACTCGAACAGCACAATTGTGCTGCTCCTTGATCCTCAACCGTATTCCAGGTTTTAAGAAGAATCTTTTGGAAATTAACTGATTTTGTAACACTTGATGGGCACTTTAGAAATATATTTTTCATTATTAGTTTCTTACTACACTTTGAGAGTGGGATGAAATAAACTACATTTCTTAAAATCTACCATTGTCATTTAAGGTATGAAAACGAGCTTGTCACTCCTAACTGGACCAAAATTAAATTGAAAAATGTAGTTTTGTAAGATAGTGTATTTATATAAGCTGTAGAAGCTTTCTCAAAACGAAAGTGAAAGCTGCAGCAAAAAGACAGACCAAGGCGTGTGTTTGCATTTTGCATTCAACAATTAAATACATTGTTGCTTTTCTTATAACAATTATATCCTACTACATTGCGGAATCTTATGAAATCGACTAAAAATGCATTTTTATGGCGCTAGTGACGTCAAACATTATGCCATCATTGTTGTCGATTCGTTTCTCCTTTACATAACTAGATTGTTTCCTTCAAGCTTCCGTCTCGAATAAGCATTGATGAGATGAGATGTATTTTATTTGCTTGCAATTAATCAATCCTTATCCGCATCCTACTTATCCTTCCTAGATTACAAAACATTTCATTTCAAACATTTTTTTGACAAAAGTTTCAACTAAATATTTATGCCCTAGGCTGCATACAGCATTAGCGTCTCGCTCTTGACTGTTATCTAACGTTTCATGTTAGTCTAGTCTACTAGGAGTAGAAGTGCTTACTTAAGTTAACGACCTTTTTAAAGTCAACAAGAAACAGACAGTGATTTCACTTTAAACTCGGGAGATGTTAATGACAATGCAGTTTTTTTTGTAGTATCAATTCATCAATCAGTTTGCTATAAAGTTCCTTTTAAAAGCGAGCACGCGTAGAATTTTTAGGCGACATTGTTACCTCAACTCTTTTGAAAATCAACTCATTCCTCACGTTCAAAATATATATGTTCTTGACAATGATTCAGTTTAACAAAGTCATGAAGCAACAATGACGAAGCTACTTTTCAGTTTCTCGTATAAACTGTTGCCTCTTGTTATTGCGTTGGCATTGTCCATATTTTTGGAGTTTCTGCTGATATTCTTGATTTCACATGCATTTAAAATCTTAATATATATGCATTCTAAAGCAACATACATAATTAACAATGAAGACGACATGTACACAGCAGTAATGAGAATTTAGGCGTTGATTAAAAACTACCAACTAGATTGATTGAGGATCTCGTGACTTGAGTGGACTGAATCTAATTGAAAACTTGGTTGATTTTATTAAAACTCTCTTTGTGAATTTTTCATGTAAAATGATGTTGCATGCACTAGTACGAAATGCCAGTTGAATTAGAGGAAAGGAGAAACTGCTCAAAATGCAATTTCTACCGATGCAAACATAATTACAAGCAGAAATATTTCGAATTTTAATTTTAATAAAATTATTAAAAAAACGTCTCAAAGAGTACATGCATTGTTGACAATTTCCTTTCAATCATAGCATATAGTTCCACAGATCATGCAAGTTTTGACCTTTTGACAATCTAAAAAAATACATTTCGAGAGCTTTTTACATAGTGCTTACTTTTACTTATGCTGCTACACTACATGCGAGAATTGTACATTGTACTGCACTGCCGTGGTACATACTTTTCATCTTTCATCTCTTGAAAATGTATTGAGCATGCATTTTTACAAAAAAGGCTGAAAAGCAGGTGTTTTTGTCCAGTTGACTTGGAATTTTATATAGAGCTTTGCACATTTTCAGCACATTGTTGACAACAACGGTAAATTACAATCTGGCCACGTATGCAAGAGGTGTTACGTGCGCATTCGCTAATTTTAGAATTGTTGCAACTGTAGATTACATACTTTGCAAGTTTAAACAACCCAATGTAATGTCAACATTATGTGAAAAAGAGTAAACACGAGTTTGTTTCGGTGTTTACTTTTACTTGCGCAGCCTGCCGCACCGGTATACTTACATATACATATTTATGTGCATAATAAATTATATTATGAACTAATTCAGAGTAATCTTTTATCTCAGCCATAAACATGGATATCTTTCTGCTGTTCAATAATTATGTCATATTTCTCTATATTTTAATCTAAACAATAGGAACAACAAAGGAGGTTACGTAAGCAATGATGGGAAGCACGTAGTAGTGCTTCACAACATCACATTGCTCCACATTTTTTTTGCATGCGAAAGAGATGGAAACTAGAATCACTGCTAACACAGCTAATTAGCCGATACCCATCATCATCTCCAGCTTCTATATTCTACCTGAAGACATCAACTTCCTTAACAAAATTAACAATGCCTTCCACATCCGATCATGATGCAAAGTTTCTCTGCTTTCGCATCGGACACTTGAGCAAGCAAGTGCAATTTGTGATTTGTTCCATTGGAGTATTTGTGTTCTTCCTCCTATACGGCTACTTCCAGGTTAATGAAGTTTTACATTTACTTACACAAATTAACGAGCTAAAAAGTTCAAATATATCAGTTCATTTTATATTTGTATAGGAATTAATATTCACACTTGCGGAATTCAAACCGTATGGATGGTACCTAACATTCATTCAGTTTTGCTTCTACACGGTCTTTGGACTAATTGAAACTACACTAAGAAATGATAGAATTAGAAGGTCAGTAACTGGTTGATGGAAAATGTTGGAATTTGGTGTGTTCCTAAAAAACGGTTTGATGACTAACTTTCTTATCAATTTACCCAGGATTCCAATGAAGCTATACATATTATTTGCATTACTCACTGTTGGCACAATGGGATTTTCAAACGCGTCATTGGGTCATCTTAACTACCCTACACAAGTCATTTTTAAGTGCTGTAAACTAATTCCAGTATTGGTGGGCTCAGTATTAATTCAAGGGAAGAAGTACGCACCTTTGGATTATCTAGCCGCTTGTTTAATGTGCATTGGCCTTATATGGTTTACTTTAGCTGATTCCAAAGTGTCTCCAGTATTTGACACCATTGGTAAACTTAACTAATTAATACTACACATCTTACATATCCGCCTGATATCACATGCAAAACTAATTTGCTATATTTATATTTTATCATAGGACTAGTCATGATTAGTAGTGCTCTTTTCTGTGATGCTGTGATTGGAAACGTACAAGAGAAAGCAATGAAGCAATACAAAGCATCCAATGCAGAAATCGTTCTTTATTCTTATGCTATTGGAATAGTATACATTTTTATTTACTTGGTCATTGGAGGAGATTTACTTCCTGCAGCGAAAATCTGCTCAGAGGTATGAAGTTTTTTAAAACTTTCTTGATATATTAATGTGAAACTGTTGATGCATAGATTTTTTTGTTTCTATCAGCATATCATGAAGACTTATGGATATGGGTTTGTGTTTTCATTAACGGGATACATAGGAGTACAAATTGTTCTTCAGCTAGTTCGAACAGGAGGTGCATTTGCTGCAGTGACAGTGACAACTTGTCGGAAAGCGATATCTATAATTCTCTCCTTCATGATATTTTCAAAACCTTTTACATTCCATTATGTCTACTCTGGTTTATTAGTTGTACTTGGTATCTACCTGAATTTGTATTCCAAGCAAAATCCAAACTTTTCTATTGTGCAATGGATTGAATCAAAAGTTACGCAGCACAGAGTTACCTACAAAAAATTTATTCAAGAAGTGTAGTATTATTGTCACGTGTACAATGTTTGTTGAGTAACTGTAAGGTATTATTATTGAATGTCGTGTCTTGTCATTTTATATAGGCCTGCAAGAAAGTTGTGAAAGTTCAAATATCGTTAACTTCGAAGGAGGTGTATATGTTTGCTGACAATTATCTCAGCATGCCCCATTATTACTGAATGTATTTTGCAGTTCTTGTCATTTTTATACTTTTGAGTAATCTGACAATTTTTCTTTGTATTTCGTTGGATGAAAGATGTTTCTAGAGTGGAAAGCCAAACTAAGAAATTATCTCGCTTTAATTATATAACCAAGTTTACTTATTTTATGTTTACCCCGAAAAAAACATGAAAAATAAAAATCAATGTGCTATAATCGCTATCAACTTACTATAGTTTAGATTGTTATTGCATGTCGATAGAACTGTGGAATTGCATGATGAGCTTGATATCAGGATAATAGCTTGTTTTTTGCAATTCCTGGGGCTCGAAAGCAGAGGAGGAGAAGGTGATGTTTTGTTTAGTTCAATATAAGGCGGAGATGTGCTGAAATAGATAAATATAGATTCACAAAAGCCGACAAAGGTATAATGCATATAATAAAGACTATACGCACCGATCCAATTTGGCAGTTCTTGTGCAAGGCAAGCATATAATTTTTAAACATTCAATAGGACAAAAAAAAGTTTCGGGAGAAAACGGGAAGCCAACAGGAACAGTGTGTATCGAGTCTCTCTCACTAGTACACGTTTCCACTTGATGCTTCCTTGAATTGCGTTTTTACATAATGTGCTAGTCTGCTTTTGGAAGGTAAAAATGTGCAAAAATTGGAATACATTGCAGTAAATCATAGTTTTGCAGAAGTGAGACGTGAAAAAGGGTTTAAACTTTGAACTTGTGATTTCTACCAGATTAATTTCTACTTCATACATCATAGTTCCACCAATCAACTAATATGGGTCAATCGTCGTTTTCTACCTCTGCTCCTCCGCCCTCAGTACCTCCTGGGGTGGATTACAATCAACTGAAAGAAATCTTTAGAGCGTAAGTCAAATAGTGAATCGGAAGTTTCTGCATGTTCACCTTGTGAGATGCACGTTATGTATGTTTGGTTTGATTAGAGTGGATTCCGATAACAATGGCGAAATTGACGCTAACGAATTAGCATCGGCATTGTCAAACGGAACGTGGGTGCCATTTAATCCGCAAACGGTTAAACTCATGATCAGTAAGCTGCATTCAAGTCTTACGTTGCATTTCAGAAGAGCAATTCAACTTAAACTTAGATAAGTGTAATTCTTTTCAGAAATGTTCGATCGCCGAGGCTCAAATACTATAAGGCTGGAGGAGTTTGGAGCATTGTGGAAATATGTAGAGGTATAGAGTAAATATTGATGATGCTTCTCAGATCCATTGCTATTTAGTATTCAAGCAAAAAATACTTTTTTTTTTGTTTTAAGGATTGGCAGTTATGCTTCCAAAGTTATGACAAAGACCATTCCGGGTTTATAGACTCAAACGAGCTTCATTCTGCCCTAACAGCTTTTGGGTTTCGTCTCAGCCCCGCAGTCGCACAATTAATGGTTCAAAGATTTGACAGACAAAATCATGGCACCCTGGCATTTGATGATTTCATACAATGTTGTGTAATGCTTTGTGTAAGTGCATTTTAAGAGTTTACTTGTTTAGCTTCATATTATATTCAAATTGATATCAGCAAACTGGAGTCCTCAAATTAATGTTTTTTCTTCCAGAATATTACGGAAGCATTTAAACAACTAGATCAAGACCGGGATGGAGTTATTACAATACAATATGAGCATTTTCTGTACTTATTCCTAAATCTTTTAATAAACTGACTTTTTATCATAATTTTGTTTTACTACAAAGGAAATCCATTCATTTAATCATAATTTACCATCTTATAACTTCCATTAAATGGTGACATAAACTAAAAGTTGACGTGTCAAAGTCAACAATTTTTGAACTGCGTAGGTTGTGTACGTGGCATTCATAAGACACACTGATGACGCGAAAACAATTCATGACTCATGACATCACCGTTTCCATCAGACTTACTCAGAGCATCACGAGTAACGAGCATCAAAAACTACAAACTATGACGTCTACGAAGGCTACCAACAACCAAACGTTACGTTGTACCCAGTGGTATATGGAAAGTGTAGAATAAGAGATGACTGAGGTTTAAAATTTTAATATTGCTTTGCTTATGCATATGAAAGAAAATCAGAATTGAGAAATGGTGATGGCCAATGCCCCAGCATTACCAATGCTTTTCACATGAAAGATTTTAGCCTTTTAATTTTCCATTTTAAAGCATGCAACATAGATATTTGATGTGCATAAAAGCTATCATATCATATACATTTCAAAGTCTCAATTCGCTATCTTCATAGTTCTCTGCTGCTCTCGGGCTTGCTTGGTTTGGCTGGATACGTGGACAAAACTTACGTGTTTTTGCTATAATTTGGCAGGAATGCTGCAATATCTGACGCTATATAACTTACTTGAGACTTGAGCAGTATTGAATTTCATGTATGTATGCCTACGTATGCTATGGATTCTATCTACTCATGTACCAAATACGAATCAAGTGGTGTGCTTGTCTGCACTACTGCACAATACGTACCTACAAATTGATAGTGTGGTAGCATAGTAAACTCTGCAAGGCAAATGAAAACAAGAAAATTACTTGAGAATCTGATCAGTCCTAGTTTTTTGGTGTAAGAGTCTAAGTTGCCACTTGCCAGTTCGTTGATATCATCATCTTCGTGGTCATCAACAAGTAAGATCGTTTTTTGACTCATGCTTTTGCATTTTACTTGTGTCTTTAGTCTACTAATGCCAGGTTTCCCTGCTCATAGTGAACTAGACAATCTTACTTTCTATTTATTTTACCAATAAGCATGCAGGCAACAAGTAATAAGTGGAAGTGAAGGCAAGAATTGATAGAATCAGTTTTTTGTGACAAGAAACTCTGTTTCGTGCCGTATACCTAGTTGACAATTTTGACTGATTAATTCGTAAATCGTAAGTGACATACTCAAGTAGATGATTGTTTAATTGTTAATTGTGTATTGCATTCGAATATAAAATTTCTTAAGTAGCCTCGTGCATTGAAGTTCAGGTCATGATCTGAGTTCATTACCATTTCCAACTTCTAGAAAGTGACTCACATAAACTAAAAAGTAAAAAATTTATAGGAGAAGCTCTCTTTAGGTAGAATTACGCCCCCGCCCTATACACACGACGATGCATCTGAACAAAGATAATCGCAATACTGTTTGTATGACTAATGACTTGTCAGTTTTGATGTTCCATAAACATCGTAAACACATTATCAGGATTACATGAGGCTGATGTATTGAAACTTATAGTTTACATCTTTTACTTAAATTACGCAAATTTACGCCGACAGCCTACCATTGAGATGATCTAGATAAGTTATGCTTGCTTAACTTTCATGGATAAAAGTTCTCTGACAACCTTTAACTTTTAGAGCACATTATAATGAGCTTGAGCTGTTACCGCAAACTCGCAGACTAAAAGTGTTAAGAAAATACCCACAAAATTTTTAACTTTTGATTGTTCCACAGAAGACCAGAACTCCAGTCGACTTATAATGGCTTATTACAATTCTCCACCCCCAGCGGCTGCGCCAGACCGGAACTTCCTATATTCAGTTTTCCAACGGTAAATATAGTATTACTAAAACTAACAACGTGATGAAGAAACTAAAAGTACATGGTCTCATTTATATTTTATTTTTGCATTCTTCAGGGTTGACCAAGATCGTAGTGGTTGCATAAATTCTAATGAGCTCCAGTCAGCATTGAGCAATGGAACTTGGACTCCTTTCAATCCCGAGACCGTTAGGATGATGATTGGTAAGTCATGATCAATGCGAATGAAGGTGACAAACTATTTTAGGTAGGCACAGGGTTAATAATTGGACTGTTATTTGTAGGTATGTTTGACAAGGATAACTCTGGAACAATTAACTTTGACGAATTTGGGGCATTGTGGAAATACGTAACCGATTGGCAGCAATGTTTTAAGGTACATGACAGGATTTATAAACCATTATCCATGTGGTTGTAAAAATCGTAGTCATTATTTGTGTGGGAAACTTTTTAATTGGATTGTTAAACGACTCTTTAATTACTTTCAGTCTTTTGACCAAGACAATTCAGGAAGCATTGATAGGAATGAGCTACAAAACGCTTTGCAGACATTTGGCTATCGCCTTACTCCACCCACAATCGATATGATGCTCAAGAAATTTGACCGCCAAGGAAGGGGAACGATAGCGTTCGACGATTTCATTCAATGCTGTGTTACTTTGCATGTAAGTGGAAAATAGAATTGTAGCATTCATTGTCATTTGCTCTACACGAATTTGAATACTTATACTTTGGAAATATTATTTTTTAGACTTTGACCGCTTCATTCCGACAACATGACACGGACATGGATGGAATCATTCAAATTCACTATGAGACATTCTTGCAAATGGTTTTAGGGCTGAAGATGTAAATCTTGCGAATTTTTCAAATACTTTTATACATATTAATAATGTGTATGCTTTAAAGTTATATGGTTCGGTGTAGGTATTAATTAGTTACATTACATTAACGCAAATGTAATGAAGTTGTTGAGATTATAAATTTTATACTAGTTAAATTTTATCGTTGTGTGATTATAGGAGAAATATTGTTTGAGTCAAAATGAACAATGCAAGAAGCAATCACCAGGCAGGGGTGTGTAAGTAACATTCCAGTTACATACTTCCAAAAACAGGGGACCTATATTTTCAACTTTTAGACAATTGCTTGAAGGTCTAACATTTTTAAATGTTGCCGCTATGCCAAAAATTCTAATTTACACAAATAATCTATTGACAAAAATGACTGGGTTTTGTCTTCGACGTTCTCAAATAATGTATCAAATTTTAAGTATATAGGTGCAATTGTTCCAATCAGTGAACACATACAATAATTATTTTTACAATTACTATTAATTATGGAGTTAATGATGAATTGAGGGCTAATGCTTTACAAAAATAAGGTTGATGTATAATGATAAGTCAATCAATCAACTTCTGACATGGTTGTTCGTTTGCCTGATTTATTTGATTAAATATTTTTAAACGAAAATAAATTCTCCTACAATAGCAAATAGCACGGGGTACATTTTATCGTTAATTATTGTCATTCATTGACCTTAGGATTTTGATTTCTAAATATAATTATATATGGTTAAGTTTGAGTATCATTGTTGAATATATTAATTTTCTGCTGCATTGAAATAACACTGACGATTATAGTAAGAGTAAGAGCGAGATAAAAACTACAAACAACTCTACAATGTTTCATTAGTATTTTTAAAAACCGGCTTCAATTAGAGCTTCTTTAGAGGATCACTGGTCAGGCAGAGGACTAGAAAAATGACTTGGAATCCAAGGCTTCACCTGTCGTACAACGTGCTGTAAATACAAAATTAACTTTTATTATTCGTTCCAACAACATGCTTGCTTATTATGGCTGCACAGCAAATCTAAGCAAATCAAGCCACAACACACAATGGAAAGTACTGGAGCTGGAAGATCATGCAAAAGCGTGTCAAATAAATAATCGTTTTAATTGTCAGTAAAACGAAAGATTGGGGTATTTTAAAAAATACTTGAAGTGTTCCATACAATGATGGGAAAACAACATAAACTGTGAAATGTACACAAAAGAAACTTTACAAAATTAGTTGAAGAAAATTGTTGGATGTTATTCAAACTATATACATGGCAAAACACGTTAAGATTTTCAAATTATAGTCACTAACCCGTTCGCAATTTTGTTGCCTGTAGCCGCATTCCAAACTTGATTCAAATACTAATCGAAGATAATTTGTCCCTATATCGTTTTGAAAAAAGAACTGGCAAAATAACTAGATTCAACCCAATGAGACAAACAACGAGGCTTATTGCATAAATTATTGCTTCGCTTGTAAAATAGATTTATCTCGAAGCGTGGGATGGTAGTCGCGTGAATGCACTATACTGGGAGAGGGTAACCTTGGGGGGTGGAGACTTTGTCGAACGTTGAACCGCCTCCCAGCAATGTCGATTTGGTAGAGTGCGTCGCGTGACATTACATAATCCGCTGTTACTGGCAGGAGTTCCCCACTTTTCACATCCTTGTTTACAATGAAACCAAGTGCTACCATCCTCTCCAACGTGAAGGCATACCTTGATGGAAAGAAGATCAAATTACGGGTCAAGTTGTATTGATACATAAATATTTCCGAATTTGTCTGTGCTCGTACCCCCCGGAAGTTGTTGAACCAATATATACACCATTTCTGAATATAGGTTCTCCTCCCCAAACCCAAACGTCGTTTTCTGCGTCATGATCATCATCCAACGTGAAATGAACCAGCCGTCGATAGACGCCCTTCTCGTGTTGTGTTTGGAGGGCATGCTTTCCTATAAAGTCTGGTTTGTCCAACTTTACCCTATGATTTCGACCTTTAGGTAAAAAAAAACAATTAGAAAGCATCATGAATACAGAAATCTATTTTCATTACATAATATTTTGAAATATTGAAGTTACCTATCTCTAATGGTGTTGTAATGCCATCCATTTCTTCTCCCCAAAATGGAATAAACTTCTCCAATCGAAGAAATCTTAGCGTCAAGTAACCTGCATTCCTAATTCCATAGTCTTTACCTATCTTCATTAATTCATCGTACAAATGTACTGCATACTCTGAAGGAATATACAACGAGTACCCAGCCTCTCCTGAGTTCGTTACTGAGAGCACCATAACCTCTGGAGCATGACCAAGGCTCATTGTCTAGAGAAATTATTAAAGTGATTATTGATTGAAGGATATATGTACAGTAAAGAATTAAATGCATACCTTGTAGGTGAAAGGTTGCATTTTGACATCAGCTTGGCCTTCTGTCAATTGTGACAGCAGCTCCCGCGATTTAGGGCCGATAATCAAAAGGACTGTATACATTGACGTGACATCACTTATCTGGACAGAGTTGTCTGGAGGCATATGTCTCTGCATCCATTCGGCTATTCTTGTTTGCTGTTTAGTAGGTGCCACCATGAAGAAACTATATTCAAATATTTCAAATCAATAACAGTTACTGTACTTTACTCGGTACAATGTTTTCAAATAGTTCACTCTTACCAATTGGATGCCTGACGAACTAGCATACAATCGTTTTCATAACCACCTCTCTCATTCTGCATTCCAGTGGGACTGATATGGCCTTCAGGTATGTCAACATCATTTGAACAAAGTTTTTGTAGGTATTCCACCGCCTCATTGCTAGCTGACTTGATTTGAAATTTAGTGAAAGACGACATATCAATTACTGCGACTCCTTCGCGGCAAGCTTTGTACTCTTCCTTCAGACTGTCAAAAAATAGAGGTTTCCAGTACGTTCCTTTCGGCATTTGTGGTTTCGGATCTCCAGCTAAAAGATTTTAATTAAATTAAGTAGCTGCCATATAACAACCAATGTTTCAAGAAGTGCAAAAAAACTTACGATTATAATCTATGTCAAAGTACAAAGGCCGTTCAAAGCACATCCTTGTACCAAACACGGCTCCTTGTGCTTCCAACGTGGAATATAGCGGAGAACATCTAATTTTTCTTGCTGAATGATATTCAGACTGAAGTGGATACAAAATTGCGTATTGCCTTCCAACCGTCTCTTTCACCCGATCATATAGGAACCTCCTACAGAAAATAAATAGATAATGAATTTAGTATAATATAGTCACGTTCACAATCTGCTTCTAGCTTTACCTGTTATTATGAACATCCAAAAATCGACGAACATCAAAATCTAACAAGGGGATATCCGGCTCCCCTTCAATGATCCAGTGAGCAAGGGAGTGACCTATTCCTCCCGCACCCTGCAACGAATTCCCGTTCATGCCAGCAGCAACAAAATAATTATCAATCTCTGGAGTCTCCCCTAAAATCCATTTCCCGTCTGGGGTAAAATTGTCTGGTGCGTTTAATAATGAATGTAGCTGGCAATCATTTAGCTTCGGCATGCGGCGCAAACAATTGTCCAATCTTGAAACAAAAATCAAAAGAATTTTACGACTCTTGATTATAAAAGCTCAACTCTTATTATAAAGAAATTTAAATTACAATGGGGCGAAATGATCCCAATCAGGTTGAAGGTAATTTCTCCAATCTTCAGGAACGCCATTTGTGAATATCGGCTTCGCCCACTTTTCGAAACCTCCCATTAGGAATGAATTGTCATTCATTTTTCTGATATATGTGTGTGCATCGTAATCTCTTATGGTGGGTAGTACACTAGGCAGGTTTTCATTTACTGGATAGGTTTGCAAATATAGATGCTCTGCAGCATGAACAGGTATTCTAACTTTAGGAATTGATCGCTGGCCCAGATCCCAAGCCCACTGAAAATTGAAAATGAAACACAGTGAATATTTTATACTTGGCACTTGGTTTTGGATTGTGAATTCCAAGCTTACCATTCCTGAGCAATTAACAAAATACTGGCATTTTATAGTTCCAAGGGACGTGTCCACTGCAGCAACCTTTCCATTATGCGTTATCAGATTATTATATTGACAGCCCTTGATGTATTTCGCTCCACCAGCCGCAGATAACATTGCTAATGTATCACAGACTAATGCTGGGTCTGCCACAGCATCCTTCTCCACAAAAACGCCTCCTTGTAAATCCGCAGTATATAAAAGTGGGTGATATTCCGAGAGTTCATTCGGACCTAAAAGCTATAAAAATATGAAAATCAGTGTTTAGAATCATGATGAATAAATAGAAGAGCCTTCAAGTGTTACCTTGCACTGCAAGCCCTGAGGTTGATTGAGTGCCACTCTCCTTTTGAAAAGTATCATTCGCTCCCGATTCTGAGCAAGGTACAAACTCCCACATTCCTCCAACCCAATATTATGCCCTTCCGCCTGCAGCTTTTTATACAAGGCTATACTTTTTGTGATTATTTTCTGCTCCTCAACTGGCTTCAAAAGGGCCAGGGTTCCTGATCCAAAGCTGGAAGTCCCCGTCCCAATCTTTTCTTCTTGTTCGAGAACAACAACATCTGTCCAACCATTTTGGACCAAGTGATATGCAACAGAATTGCCTACAATTCCCGAACCGCATATTACCACTCTCGCTTCCTTCACAATGTTTTCAGAAACAGGCGTCTTGGAAAGGAGTCGTTTAGGACACTGCTTTAAAGGTGTCGACTGCAACAATGCACGGCGACAAGTATTCATTCTTGGGTTAATCTCTCTTTCTACAATTATGTGTTCAATGATATTCCATACGTCCAAATTTGCTTTGGAACCGCTGCGTTAATATCACAACCACGTGTAAAATCAGCAATGTACTGTGCAAATTGGGAAGAGTTTTAGCTTAGCGTTTACCGTTGTAACTTGCCATGCCATATATTTCGGCCAATACCTCTATGTTATCGCATAGCACAAATCACAGCAAACATTTAAAAAACAACGGAATTGACTAGTTCCTCCTGTTCATTTCATAAAGCACCTTAAAATAGTCTGCAATCTGCATGTTGATTCTCAATCTCAGCAAACATGCATAATATACGCAGTGAAAGCAGACCAACACATGTTTCCCGTGTACATGTATTCATGCAGGTAAGTGTGTAATGGTAGCAATGAAGCATGAAGACACAGCCAGCCCAAGCCAGAAAACGCGAACACACATAGTACACTA
The DNA here is from genome assembly GCA_034700605.1 of Willowsia nigromaculata. Lineage (NCBI taxonomy): Eukaryota > Metazoa > Arthropoda > Collembola > Entomobryomorpha > Entomobryidae > Willowsia > Willowsia nigromaculata. The sequence continues at coordinate 14,546 of JAQIXX010003159.1, forward strand.
AAAATTACACACCTTTTGCTTTCTCTCACTCTTCTTGCATTTCCGTTTCACAGTCTCACACAAGTCGTAAAAATAGGCATTACGTTATTCGGGATATAATGTGTATGTGCATGCAAACAAAAGCGGTGTCATGAATTTGGTGACAAAGTGCAAAGGTCATCTTCATGAGAAGCATACATTTCAGGCTTATTTGCGTCTCTGGGGTCAATGTTATACTTCTTCCTTGCCAAACTGATGCATTTTATTGCTGGCAAAACTGCTTGGGTATATGCATTTCCAACTTTTTAACTGTGCGTGTCAGTTAACTAGTACACGCATAACACAATACAGCAATAAATGTACATGTGTAGCCAAAATGTATAACGTTCATGTAGTTATGTAACATGTCGCATATACACGGAAATGTGTTTAGGAAGCAACCAAGTAAAACAGAAAGAACAACGTGCTAACTACTAATGAATAAAGTCAAGGTTAACTTACTGCTGCCAAAAAGTATGTACCCAACCATTTTGTACGCTGCACTCCTCTGAGCTGCATGCATAAAATCGAGTGTTGTACATAGAAGAGTTCAATAAAAATTAGGTAGATAATGTGAGAAAAATATCAAGATATGTTGAAAATGCGATCCATGCAATGCTGTTGACTTTCGTGAATGTTGAGTACATTGTACAAGAAAGAAATTGGTTTGATTTTTAGCTTAATGAGAAGGCTTTTGACTTTGAGATTTGCTAAAGTTGTAAAAACTCATGCATGAGCTTGAAAGACAAGAAAAAGAAATAAATACAGCATGAATGAATGATACTCTTTGATGTTCTTGTTATGTTCATTGAATAACCACCCTTTTCCATTGCATCTTATCACAATGTTTCATCCTTTTTTTAAGTGTGGTAATAATAATGTTGTGTCTGTTGCGCATACACACAAAAAGGTATCAATGTTTTCATCAAGACATCAGAAATGTCTTTTGGAAAGATGTGTGTGTATAGAAAACCACTTGATACTCCATCTTTAACAATTACCATTTTTAGAGCTCATCTCAATTTGTGTCAAGAAAGGCTGAGATTTAATTAGTTTTCAGAGATTTGTTTGACGAAGGGATATGTGCGATGGGGGTTGTTAGTGGAATTATTCTGTTCACTGGAAGTTTTAGCATTCTTGTGTACGTGATTAGAACAATTCTTGCCAGACATTGGAGGATTGCATGGTCACAAAAAGGACTAGAGGAAGATATTCGTGGTCGCACTGTAATAATTACAGGTGCATCCAAAGGGATTGGTAAACACACAGCTATTGAGCTTGCAAGCCGGTATGAAATTGAATTTATAGAGAGTTTTTTCATGCACACACAACGCAACAATATATATTTTTATAAAGAATTTTCTCTCATTTTACACTTTGCATGCTGCATAGGCACGCCAAAGTTATCGTGACAGCTCGATCGCTGGAAGATGCCAAACAAACTGTAATAGACGTGAGAAGGAAAACTTTCTTCGGTGAAGTGGTACTTTTTGCATAAAAGTTTCTATTCATTTTGTTCAAAATGCTTGCACCGGGATGTTGTTGAGTATTCATCGTTGTTTAATATAATATAGATTCCCATGAAATTGGATCTCGCAAGTATTCAGTCTATTAAGGAATTTTATCATGAGATAATCCAAAGTTTCGACACTATCGATATTCTTATTAATAATGCGGGGGTTTTGATACCCACCGACAACATTGAAAGAACTACTGATGGGTTTGAGAAACATTTTGGAGTAAATCATCTTGGGCATTTTTTACTCACAAACTTGCTTTTACCTTTGTTAAAAAACTCTGAAAATGGCAGGTAAGTTCTAACTTTTTTGTATCGGTAAAGTTTCAAAATACTAAAGTATTTACAATGAATTATTTGTCCCTCTCTCAGAGTCGTCATTTTAACATCAGGAACATTCCGAAGTGCTCAACTAAAGTTTGACGATTTGGGTTGGGAAAAGGGGCAACTTGATCACAAATCAAAAACCGTTGGGGACTACCCATTGTATAAAAGTTCCAAGTTAGCCAATGTATTATTCGCAAAGGAGCTTACCAAGCGGTTGGAGGGTACGGGCGTTCATGTCTATACTGTGTGTCCCGGAAATGTGATGACAAGTATAAGTAGAAATATTCAGCTTCCACTTGCATTTTGGTTCCTCAAAGCTCCTTTCATGCTTCTCACAATTAAAACTCCAAAGCAGGTATGATGATGCAATAGAACTAATTATTTTTGTGATGCATAAGCGTAATTGAGGATGGTTTGTATTTCAGGGGTGCCAAACCGTCGTTTACTGTGCAGTATCTAAAGAATGTGCCTACGAGTCAGGTCAAATTTACAGAAATTGTGAGCTTTGGGACTTCCATAAATTTTATTTTCCCGATGATATTATAATGCCACCCTCAGGGTCATCAACAAAGGTGAATGATTACAATGCTTTAAGACTGTGGGAAGAAAGTGAAAAATGTTTACAAATGAAGTTCCCTGTTTTATAAATTATTGATATTTATGATATTTTTATCATGTGATGTGATTGACCTAAGTAAATGTTTGAAATCGATAAATACATAAACCTTTCTCCAACTTGCAAAGATTAATGTTCCATATAATACGAAATTCGCGTTTTGATTTACTTGACATATCAGCATCCAGAAAGTTTCATGGTTTCCAAATGTTTAAAATTAGTACGATGGACTTTGTGCACAAAATATCATACAAGCAGTTCAGCTTCTGTTTGTCATATCACTTCCAGATAAACACAATATCATTATCATATTGTCAATCAAGTTGAGTTCCCAAAAATCGAAAAAATAATGAGGCGTGATAAAAGACTAAATGAGCTTGTGTAAAAGTCCACAAATTAAAGTTCGACTTAACAAATTACTACTCTGTGTACACTCTCATCATAAAATGTGTCTTCGTAATCTTCATGCAAGTAAATTATAATTGTACATGGTTTCATTTTCAACCTCGATTTTCCTTATCACAACAACGAAAAAGTCATGTTCAAGTTTGTTTTTAGAGGACGTTGTTTTTCTCTCTTTCCAAATTGTTTCCAAACTGGCCGTACAATGACCATATTATTATTTTACATTAGCAGTAAACAGTAATATATAGCTTTAATGGTTTCAGTTATCAGCAACCAAACCTGATATATAGCTTTGTTTTTGCTGTCCTGTCACTGCAAGCAAGCTAAAGCACGAGGAACGCGAGATGGGTTAAAGTGCTGAGTAATAAAGCGTAATTTAACAAAGTTCAGAATTCAATCCAGACACTTTAGACTTGCACATGCACCATTTTTTGAGAATTTTTTCACACATCACGTCATGCTATGATAACATATAACAACTTGGTTCAATCACAGCAAAGAATCCTGCTCCTCCCATAATTACAGCAAACAGCAAACCCCGATTTCAACTTCAGTCTTGATTCGGATTTCACAAGAATCGTTTAATTATTTTATATTTGTGACATAATGTGGTTTTCTTGCTTTTTGAAATACGCTAGTATAGCGTTTGCTATACTTACTGTGATTCGTTGGGTTCTAAGAAAGAAATGGGGATCTGTGGATAGAACCAACGAAATAAGTGCAAAGGGAAAAATTGTGCTGATTACTGGAGCAAATGCAGGAATTGGAAAAGCTACTGCGTTAGAATTTGCGTACAGAGATGCAAACGTGATCTTTGCATGTAGAGACGTGGAGAAAGCTAAGGATACTATTGCATGGATTCGCAGTAAAACGACGTTAGGGCAGTTGGTGAGTTTCATTTGCTTGATTTGTAAATTCAAAGCCTGATATTAGCTTCATGTGAGTATTTTTTATGCCAAAATATTAGATTTGCATGCAACTGGACCTCTCATCATTCGCATCAATCAGAAAATTTTGCCAAGAGTTCAAGAGCAAATATGAGCGTTTGGATATTCTTGTTAACAATGCAGGTGTACTAGTACCTCCTTCAGAGCGCAAGAAAACTGCTGACGGTTATGAAATTCATATGGGAGTTAATCATCTTGGACATTTTCTTCTGACAAATCTGTTATTAGAGCCTCTTAAAAAAGCTACTCCTAGTAGGTATGTCATGATGCACTTCCTTCTTCCTCTTTTTTGTGAAATGTTGTTACTGAATGGACTATTTTTATAATCATAGGATAGTAACCCTAAGCTCTATGGCACACAAATGGGGATCCATTGACTTTGATGATCTCATGTTTGACAAGAAGAAGGCAAAATCCTTGGGATTTATCAATGAATTATATTGCAATTCAAAACTAGCGAATGCACTGTTTAATAAAGAACTTTCAAAGCGTCTTCAAGGGACTGGAATCCGATGCTATGCTCTGTGTCCTGGAATGGTGGTCACAGAATTGGGTCAAAACTTGAAAGGGCCACTTACGTTGCTTTTAACATTGGTTTCGCCAATCTTGAGATATCTTTTGAAATCTCCACAGGAGGTATTTATAATTTAAAAATATGAAAATGTATTGCTTCTTAAAACTTAAGTAAAACATTAATCTTATTTAAATTCAGGGTGCAGCAACCACCATGTATTGTGCTCTCAGCAAAAACTTGATCAATGAATCAGGAAACATGTACACAAGCTGTGGGCTATGGCCTGAGGAATCCAGAGTGCCTTTGAAGGATGAGGATGCAGCAAGACTTTGGAAACAAAGTGCACGCCTTGTTGGACTTTGAAATTCTTTTCCAACAGTATTCAGTTATGATTTCCAGAGTTTATGTATAATTATTCTTTTTATCTTATCTTGTTCAGTAAGTTTTAGTCAGAGCTGCAGCCTCCTCCAGCAAATTGTAATTCTATCATGAATTTTAAATTGTGATGTTTCCGAATAAATGTGTATCTGTTAATTTTAATAATCAATTTTCACGTGAAATTCCTTCGGTCCTTGGTTTTCAAACTGGAAAATGTGTGAATACTGGAATTTTTTTATGCTCTTTCCAGGCATGTAATAAAATTTTTAAAAAGTCGACTCGCAGGTGCCCGAGAAGGTGCTTGAGGGCCCTTAGGCACCTGATTAAAAAAACTAATGCCACCACTAAATTGCTGGTATGCCAAAACCTATGAAACTGTTTTTGTTGGGAGTCTTAGCAGGGTTCAAGTTACTTAAAAAGGCGCCTGAAAAACCTAATTTTTTCATCAATTTTCACTTGAAATTCTCAATTTTTCAGTTTTTTGGCCATAAAACTTGCATTTATTAACCTAGAGGCTTCAAACTTTTTGCATACTACGTTTTTCTAAACGCTCTTTCCATCTGTCCTTCGAAAAAGTCCTGATTTTTTGTTTCAAGCACCTGCAAAGGTGCTTGAGGGTCCTTAGGCACCTGATTTGAAAAAATTAAAGGCAGCATTGAATTGCCCTCATGCTGAAACCTATAATAGGGTTTTGTCACTTTCCTCAGGCACCTAAAAGGTGCCTTTAAAAATAATTATAAGCAGAAGTGCTGCTTTGGATGCCGAATGTATTAGCATGTGTATCTGCGATCATCAGAGAGGTAATCATTGTGATAATTTTTTGACTGCTCATCATTTACCACGGTTTTATATTATGCTGCTCCTTTTCGCGTTGTGGTTGATTTAAAGTTGTTGAAGAAAGAAATTTAAAGAAAGTTGAACAAGGAGAGACAAAACCGGAAGTTTTATTTTGAATCATTGATGCATTTATTATGTAGACTTTATTATCGGAGTAGGCATGCGTAGTCAGCCTATCATGACGTACATCACATTTTTCAGCGTCATAGTAAAGTGAAGCTAATAAATGTTATAAATACATTTCATCTTATGATGTTGAATATATAGCAATGATAAGTACAAGCACCTTTATCAGCCTTTTCCATTTATTTTACTCTGTGTGCGCTATGAGCTATATTTTGCAACTTTCTCTCTCCCTCTGTATTCTCATGTATTTCATGATAATGAGTCAAAGATCAGGCGATTGACAAAGAAACTTACAGGTGAAGTTAAAACTTCATGATTATGATAATATAGTCAGCACGCTAGAATGGTATCGATTAGAGCACCGTTGCATACTGCTGGCTGCGCCTCGAGGTGACCCCGTAGTGGATGGCATTATTTCCACTAAAAAGGCTAAAAAAGTCTATAATACTAGTTTTATTACAAAGCTATAATTTATTCTGCTGGCTGCGCCTCGAGGAGACCTCGTAGTGGATAGTATTATGTTCACTAAAAAGGCTAAAAAAGGCTATAATATTAGTTTCCTTCCAAGGCTATAATTTATTCTGCTGGCTGCGCCTCGAGGAGACCTCGTAATGGATAGTATTATGTTCACTAAAAAGGCTAAAAAAGGCTATAATATTAGTTTCCTTTCAAGGCTATAATTTATTCTGC
>JAQIXX010003160.1:0-20917 GCA_034700605.1 Willowsia nigromaculata
CTCGGCTCAAATCTTGAGCAAACTGGAGGCTGTCTGGTAACTACACATCCAACCAGAGTAATGAAAATATGGCCAATCACAGCCATCACAGAAATGTACGAAACCATTTTTTGAAACGGTTTATTCCGTTAGCAAGATTTCAATTAATAAATGTTAAATTATAATTGCTTTGACCACCGGATGTATTTGTGGCAGTTGATATTATATTTGGATAGTGACTTGGGACACCTGTTGGAATTTTATTATTAATTTTATGTTCAAGTTTACAGTATCACGTTTTACCTAACTTCAGTGGCAAATAAAAGCTGACACACCTTTCAGAGATAAAGCTGGACTAAAGCGAGATAAACGAGAACACCAGAAGATATAAAGTTAATCACGCCAGTCTATGTCAGCCTTCGAGAAACGAGAAATTGAAAAATGGTCCTAGCGTGCGAATAAATTTACTGTAAACCCGTTGACTAATTCACTGCTTAGATTTTATTCACAAAGACGTTTGACACACGACTAGAACTGGAATTAGTCTGCGCTGAACTAGTTTAAAGAACAGAATTTGATAGGACATTACTAGTCTGGTTGAAGTGAAGAAAAATAATGCGTATAGTATCTACTTTTTTATTGGTAAATGAGAAAACACAAAAATATCACTCAGTCGTTGTTCCACGTAGGCTTTATTGTACGCAATAACAAATTTCGTGTGATCTGAATCCCCGTCTAAAAGCGGTCAATATCTAATTACAAACTCAAATGAGAATACCAGAATAATAAGCAAGAATATCTATCGTACACGCCTACAGAATATATCATTAGTCACACGCGTTCTATGGGTTTGAATATTAAAATTATTAGATGGAATGATAAGTACGTGTCGTGCCATGTATTTTGTGTCTTATGATTGACAGTATTTAAACCATTGGAGTTCCATTTTTAAAAAAATTAAAGATCCGACATCTGATTAAAATACCAATTTAAACTTCAATTAATTCAAAACCAAAAAACCATTACGTGAGGACACGCTCTCTCTTTTAAGGATTGAATAATTTTTATAGTGAAGAAGGATTTCTAATTTTGCTAGAAATTCTGAAATTTCTGATAAAAGGCCGAGTTTTTGCAAAAACTTCACTCAAGTCAAGAATTTATACGCTTTAAAAATTATTTAGGCCAATTGAAACAACTTTTGTGATGCTTCCAGATTTAAAAATGTCTCGGCGAAGAATTGAGACATTCAGAGTAGCATAGATTCGTTTAGAGCAAGTAAAAGTCGATGTGATAATCTTTCCGTATTTTTTTCCAGAATTGTGAAGCAATCTCTGTAGGAATCAAACACGAGTCACCCTTTACTTTCCAAAAGAAATATTTTTTAGCAATGCTTGGGGGTCGAAGGTAAGCATGCTCTTTCAATTCCTGTTTCTAACTTTTAAAACATCATATTGTCTTTTGTGCCAAGCAGCCTGTCATTCTTGATCAGCGAAATGTTTCCTGGAACTGTCCCGATTATGGAGAAACCCGTGCTCAAATGGTACAAGTACTGGCACTCTCGCTTTGAACCGTGTTGAATTATATATTTTGTGAGCTACAACTCGCAAAAGCACAAGTTTATCTAGATTTGTATGCGGGGGAACAATGTTGAGACCATCGTAGTTTACTACATGGACTAAGCATTGGGAGAATACGGACAAGTGGCGGTAAAAATTGCAGAATCGTAAGCAAGAAAAGTTGAGCGCTTGGATTTTATTTATGACGATCTTGTACATAGAATCAGTCTGAACTGAAGATAGAAAGGAATCAGTACTTGTAAAAGACAGAATTGCCAGAAAAAAAAGCCAATTAACTTGTATGGATAAATCGATTTGCTAATCAATAACCTTATTTAAATGGAATTTACTTCATAAGATAAAACAAATATAACAGAAAATATCATCAGTGTTTTTCCCGTGTAAGTTTTGTATCATACGATATAACCAAATCCATGCTTTTGAGATCCCCGTATAAAAATTGTCAAAACTAATTACCAGCTTATTTATTCTATTTGTTTTAGAAAAAAATGGGTATAGTAAAATGTAGTATAGTTAAGTATAAGAGATGTGTTATAAGCATATTTTCTATTATAGGAAAACCCCAATTTCTTGTTGAGGCTCGACGTAAGGGAAAATTATTACCAATTAGTAATATTAATGTATACAAGGCATAATTAAAGACACGCAATGGACACAAATAAGAGAATACTTTTCATTCCTAAAATTCGGATATTATTTGTAAGTCAATTTAACTATCCTTCCTTTAACTTATCTCTATTTATTTATTCGATAAATCTTGAACAAATGTCTATTTTGTATGCTTCGAAATTTGCTGGAGATTTCTTTGAGCATTTAGTGCTTGGGTTGTGTTTTGTTTAGCCAACAATCTCGAACAAAGTTATCAAAATAGGATATCAAACAAAAAGCCATTATGTGTATGGTGGTAATTGATTTGCACGTTATCATTTTATGGCGTCATTCAACCTATCCTAACCTGTACTAAATCATACACACTTACTTCATTAACGTGTCAAGGGGCCAATTATATTGAATGTTACCTAATTACTTAATTGCTTTCATAAGAGGTCGTCAACTTTGTATGTATTTTGCTATGTCGTCTTGAACAAAGTTAAGATAAAACAAACCAGGGCTGTTTTGAATTTTGTTGGCTGCCTTTCTTATTTCTTTCCTTTCTAAACCACTAATTTTTTACTTAAATTAGAAGTTAAAACATCATTGAAAGTATAACTATAATATTTCCAGCAAATACATGGAAAATTACGTACAGTTTTAGTTTTATCCTAACCCTTTTTAAATCTTAATATTCTCATGGAATACACAGTATGTCAAGATACTGCGTGTTTCAAGTTTCAAGATACTGCGATTTCCGTGGGAATTAATAATTTAAAGTGCAAAACTGTTCTGAATAATCGGTAAAGGCTCAATGGATAGTCAACTTCAGAGTTTGTGCCAATTGGACAAAGAATTTGGGACCGGTGTGTTTTTCTTATTGGAATATCCCTATTTGAAACTGTAAACCATTCGAACATTTACGGGTCTGTGGTTGGAGTTGAGCTGCAGTACACTAAATCTGAGACCAAACTTCCTGTCACAAATGCAACATCTGATGGCTCTAAACATTCTACAAGTTTCCAGTTATCTTAACCATAAAGATTAATCGGGAAACATATTCGTTAAATTTTTGGCTTTTAGAAACAACATCGGATTTAGGCTGTAACTATAATGCTCAATTAATGAGTTAGCCTTTCCGCGTATATAGGCAAAAACAAAAAGCAAGATTTAATAGGATATTCAATTAATTTTTTCTTTCGCATGTATAACGTAATTCAAAATGGAAAACAAATTGTCACTAGAATGTCGGCTTTAATGACTTAATTAAATCAAATGTAAATGCGATCAGATGTAATATTCTCTTGTGCCAAAGTGTACTTAATATCGAATTTTGAGAATAAAAGTGGTGATTCATAAGCTTAATGATCTGATATTTCCACTTTTCAGGTTGCAGATTGATTGGTTTCAATACTTTTATGTCAGCTGTGAACTTAGTTAAATCTACAACCATCAAAACGTATGTCTGTTTATTGAGACCAATTAGAAGAGGAAGGAACTGGCATTTGTTATACAAAACATATATGCCAACTTGAAATCCTAAAAAATAATTTCATTGGTTACATGCTATAAGTGACAGGTAAAATAGTTATTCTCAAGTTCTACTCTTACATAATATAATTTATACCACTTTTTACAACTCTAATTGTTCACGCGCTAAAAAATTGACAGTCCGAAACGTAAGTTTAATAAGTTAGGTTTCGGTTTTATGCTGTTCTGTAAGGCTTTTTGAAGGCTTATTCCCTAGATTAAATCACATGGAACACAGACAAATTTCGTTTTGAAAACCTTATGCATAATATATCTAGATGGGAATTCAGTATTTGGGCATCGTCACATACGTGTAACTTGAGAACTTTTAATCCTATTGTGACTAGTTTTATCCTCAGGTACAAATTAAGTAGTCTAGAAACTAAAAATAAAATTACCAGCACTTAATAGTAGACGTATCAATCTGTCATTTAGAAGACACCAGTAATTATCGAGTTTTGTACCCAAAACTGTTGATGTACCCTTTGAATTTATCATCATCTGATAAAATCCGTTAAACATTTAATGCGTATAAAACATTTGTTTATCAAAAATCTAGGATATTTGATAGAAAGTAAAACTATTTTCTTGGTATTTCATAATAATAGTATTATTGCTATTTGGTTTGACATACAAAATCAAATATTTTAATGTGAACATGTTGTCCGTTAGAGCGCTTTATATTGGCATACTAACAGTCTTTCAGCGAAGTTTAATAGACTCTTTGTTGATAGTAAATCCCATATTTGTAAAATCATATTGTCCAGTGACATCTTTGCTTGACAAATTTTTGTTTGTCTATGGTAGTCACACAACTTTATTTACAATTCAAATTCCAGGAGTTACTTTACCTGCCAAAATTTACGACAACTATAATGAGTGTATAGAAAAGTGCAGTGGTGCGGTAATAACGGTCAGCATAAGTCAACTTACTTCTTTGGGGAATTGTAAAAGCAAATTGGAGCACAATAGAACCGCGTATTTTAGTATTTACGGGAAGCAAAGATTGGGTGTAACCATGCGAGTGAAGCTCAATCCTTTCAATTTTCTATCAACATCTTCAAAGAAGATTAAAGAAAGTTATATATTCACGAATACTGATCGCGTTTTTATTGCAGACGCTGAAACAACATGCGATTCCCCAATTCGCCCGTATCAATTCTACCTCACATATTTCACAGAGACCCGGCAAACAAATATGACGAGTTTCTTTAAATATTATCTAATATTGCCAGAATGGTTACGATCTACCCGTTTTATTGTTGTTGTAAAGTCACATGGAGTATTGTGGATCTTAAAAAGTTGTCACGCATGTTCAAATAGTTATTCGGCTTGGTTAATTACAGAATCTAGATATTTGTCATTGTCACCAAATCATTTGTTAATTCTGGAACCACTAAATACTGATATGATAACGTTTGATATTACTTCGATTCATATATTTTCGATGACAAAAATAAACAATATGGGTTTCGATTGGGAAGACTTTGTTGATAGGTATCTACAAAATTGTTATCACAAACATAGTTTAAATTTTTTCGATGTTTCGTATGAGTATCGGCCATTGTGTTTAAACTATGACGTTCTTCAAACAGTAAACTGTACCTCTCGCAGTTGCGTAAACCAAGTATGGACTGAACTTGAAACAAAATACTCTCCATTACGGCTATCTATTGAGCTGATTCCATATGAAGTTTTTACGATGGAATTAATTTTGTGACGGTCCTTGGGCACGATGAGGAAATCAAATCAGATAGTTGGTTCCAATCCCTTCTTGAACCGTTTGAAGCATGGGTTTGGGTAATATTTTTATGTGCCTGCATTTCGTTTGCAATAATTACATCTCAAGTAACAAATTTTGCAAACGATCAACATAAAGGGTATTTCTGGGTGTTAGCGGAAGTGCTGGAGAACGGCTTTGATATTCATCAGAATATAAGTCACCGACGTTTAATATTGGTAATAACATGGATGTTTTCTTTGATATTTCTGCGGAACTTTTACGGGTCTGGGATATACGGAATCTTTATTATCCCAGTAAGAGCCAACGATGTACCTTCCCGAATTGAGGATCTCAATGAGAACAGCTCGGGTATCAATGTAGGAACTTTAACAGCGGAAGGGAACTTGAGCTATGATATTAATGTAAATATGTTTTATATGTTGCATAGGAAAAGTCCATTTACTATTCATGAAGAATTGAGAATGAAGTTTTTTTATAAAATTCATTATTATCACAAAGATTTTTCTAAAAATAGCCTTATAGCAGCTCACAATAGAATTAAATGTACGCAACAATACTTTATGTATCCACATAAAGGCTTTTCCTATGACCTTGACGACTATAGATTAATAGCCCGTTCTTTATTTTGTAATCCATCTCTGCGCACTACATTTTTGTTCGAAACAGGAAACAGCAACACGCAGGCTCTAAAATGGGTGATTCCTTTGATGGAAATTTTTGGAAATCGGAAAATTGCCAGATTTGAGGGGGAAAATTATCCTTCATTGACGACACCCCAGTTTTGGTATTTTGAGGAGTATGCCTTCTACCACGAAGCCTTTATAGGCCATTTTGGAATGTTACATGCCTGCGGAATCAATCAGTTTTACAACTCATTTCGGCAAAGATTACTTCAGTATAGTATGATAAAAAGTGTGAACGAGGAAAGTTTCGACAAAAAGAGTTGGAGTTTTGTTAGTTTAGCCGAGCAAATTGTGTCCGGACACTACTGGAAAACACATGCCTATTCATCTGCTCTTTTTGACCTTAGCAAATGTTCATCCGTAAAGTTTGCAGATTTGAAAGCTATTTTCTTGTTTTATTTGACATTAATTTTTCTTGTGACTGTTGTCATTATTGTTGAAATACTGTACTCTCTTTTACGTTAAATGTATGCTGCCAAGTCTAAACATAAACATGTAAATAAACTAGCACTTTAGGACTTAAATTACTTTAAATTGTATAGCACTCTCATACATTATCCACACAAATGTAAAAAGTACTGCTACATACATACTAATACATGCATACAAATTTTAGCTGATGACGTAAGTGAGGAGGAGCAAAAGGTTTCATATGAAGCGCTAGCGCCACGACACAAAACCGCATTAGTTCTGCAAGAGATATTTGGTGCTAATTTTGCACAAAGACTTGTGGCAAACGGGCGATCACTAGTGATTATGGGAAAGGAGATGCAAGAAACATTTGGGATCGACTTGGAAGGTCCCATAAATTTAGAGCTTTTGAAACGGATTTTTTGAATGGGAGAATCTGGTATTATTGAATGGTGGACTAAATATTTAAGAAACGGCGCTATACAAGCAATTTTTTTTAGATTCTAGAGGATCAGCTTCATGACCTGCTAGTCTGGATGGAAATATTTTAGGAATTTTCGTTTTATATTTTAGTGGATGTGGAGTGAGCGTTGCAATGTTTGTTTTGGAGCTGTAGAAAATAGCATTTTATGGTTTGGAACATGCTTCTAACTACATTTATTTGCTTGTTTGTTAAATAAAAAGAATAACTGTTAAATAACGTTTAAAAATGTTTACTTTTATTTCAAATATATGGTTTCTAAAGCTCCCCACAGTTTTTTACAAACAGTTCCTTTAAAAACATACAAAATTGAAAGCTGAACACAAACCAGTTTTTCAATTCACCCAGAGAGGCCGAGAGGTCATAAAATTTCTAATTTTGAACTCTCTGCGTTAGTACATTATATGTACAACATGTATCCTTTAGTTAATATTTGAATATTGAAATAAGATAAAGAATGATATGACCTTCAAAATACAAATTTTAGTAAATTAAAACATTTTTCTCATTCCATCCCAATAATATAATATATTTAGATAAGCTCACATCTACAAATCTTGAATGATTAAATTAAATTTAATTTCTTGGTATATATGTATGATTTTTTAAAAATTTGAATAGCATTAGAGACCAGTATGCATTTTCGTGCTATATAAAAATCTAGTTGTTAGCTTTACTAAGGATTGATGTTGACGTAATTATTAGGCATTCATAAAATACAACATTTAGATAGAATGTGGAATTTAGATAGACTTGGGTACTTTTGTGGAGCGACATGTAACCCCCAATTCCAGTGACAACGAGACTTTGCTTTACATCATTTGGTAATGACGGGATGTAAAGTCTAATAAATGGCTAAAGCCAAATTTGGGGCAGAATTTGGGACTGCTGCATTTTCCTTAATGGAATGTCTATGAAACACTGGAAACCATTCGGAGATGCTTCCAGCTCATGCCAAATTTACGAAGAGTACGGCTTTGTGGATGGAGTGGATCCACAAGAGAAAGGCCAGATTTTAGGGAAGACTTCCTCCCAAACTTGCCACATCTGAAAGTTCTTAACATTGTCTCATTTTCTGGTGGTCCTGAAGACAACTTAGAGATTTGGAAACTGATAGCCACCAAATACAGAGAAAAACTTTGAGGATAGAAATTGTCTCGTAATGTCCTTCCTCTGGGGGTCACCAAACTTCCAAAGCTGACAATGCTGGAAACTGAGGAGTGTGTTTATTATTATGGTGATCGCTTCACTGAATTTTTGAGGAGATTAGCTGCACCCTGAAATCCGTTGGAATCACCGGAAATTCTACAAATGACTTTATAAAATTGATTAAGATCTTGGACCGCTTTAGAAACAGTTTGGAGGAAATACATGTGGACATTGGCGGCACGTATGTAAAACCCGATAAAAACAAGAATCAGGGAAACCCATATACGCATACGCGTCCAATCCAAGAAACCCATGTGCAAATTCATGGATTGCTGATGTTTTCTTCCCAAAAGTGAAAGCACTTTTCATCGGAATTCACACCCCGTGCTGGGCATTTCTCCTCCAGTTTCCGTCCGTACAAAAAATCACTTTCCAAAATCGTTGTTACAGTGCAGACAAGTTTCTTGAGAGGTTGGATGAATTTGAGCTTACTTGGGATGCTGAGAAAATGGAGAATTCGTTGATTTGGAAACTGATACCAAATTTGGAGACCATGGAGCACAAAAAATGGAACGATAAGGGGAAACCGGAAAGATCCTTCATGGTTACCAGAGAGCAAGCTTTTAATAGGGAGCGTAAGCAAAGCAAATTCAATCTACAGGTCTTTTGAAACTTCTTTATTGTTTTTCTCTTCTTTGGTCCATAATGTTTAAAGTCAGATATCCATGCAGAAACGATATTCCCGTTCCGACAGGGAAATTGCAATAGATTTGCAAGGAAATCAATTTTCCTAAAAATAAGCATCCCCGTGTGTCGTAAATGGCAAATAGAAATGTGACAATTGCAAACTGTAAATTAAGCACTTCTCCAGAGATAAGGGAGATGTCAAGCATCAAATTCCCCTCCATTTCGTCTGAAGTCTCGTCATAAATTTTTCCTGAGAATTAAAGAAAAACATTTAATTACACAACCAGAAACATGAGTTGATTGAAAATATTAGCTTTTTGTTACCTTCAAGAGAGTTAATGAAAACAGTCCATTTAAGAATACAGCCATTTCATTTGTGAAGAAACACGTGATTCCAAGGACAAGTAAGAAAAATATTGCTAGTATCAGGTACAAAAAGTGAAGAACTACTTTTTTATGTAAATCATATGAAATGAAATGAATTTACATAACAATTGCAGCAGTAATCTAAACAACGGTTAAGATCGTGTTTCGTTTCCGCTGCAAGTTTTTCTTTGGATCTGTACATAAAATTATTTGATGTTTGCGGCTGTTAAAATCGAAGTCAAAAGAGCCTAATGAGCAACCAAAACGGGTTAAGGCGGACAATAATTTGTAAGATCTTATAAACATTGTTAACATTATAAACCTTTGAGATCAACGACAGGTAACACTTGTATCGATGCAAATGAAAGAGTTCACTGGTTTTTGCGTGCACAAATCTGAGGAAGGGGATAATCGTTTTTGTATGGCTTTACTTATTTCAGGAGTAGAATCCAATAAATGTAGTCAGTCATTGGTATTCGGTTACTATCCAAGAAGACGAAAAATTTCAAATTTGATTGCTAATAAAAGTCAGAGATTGACATTCCTGTGTTTTAAAGAGGATTACAAAATTCTGGTTGCCTTGGCTACTGTGTATAAAATTTTACATAAAATTTAGCAGTATAAATGTAGAACTATCCAATCATATTTTGACGGTTGAATGGAAATATATAGTTCCGTAGTGATTTCCTTCTTTAAATCAAATATTGCTTTTGATAATAAAATCTTGATCTATAGACTTGCCTAACAAAATTGGTTTTGGAGGCAGAATAATTTAATTTATATTTTGAATTCCTTTGTTTTAGATTTTAACTCAATTTCAAGTTTGAAGTAGATAAATATCACGAAAATAATTGCCTGCTCAAGTTTCTTACAAAACTCTGCAAATGCGATATATTGAATAAAGAAAACCAAGAAAGCAAAATTGAATTTTTTCATAACAAATTTTAAACAATATTATATTTGCAAAAAATTGTCATTCACCATAATTCTGCCAAATCTTTATTTAACAAGTTCATTATTAGACTTAGTTATTTTACATTCATATATAAGGTTTGTGATGGTAGACTTGTAATGTATTCAGACGGAAGAATGTAAAAATTAAATAAATGTGGATGAAAACTTGAGGAATGAACAAATACGTTTCTGAAATCATGGCATTAATAAAACAATAAAGATTAAGTCACTTTAAAAAATAGGTATACTTTAGTCTCTGATATACTTCATTAGTGGAAAGTTTAGGTTATTTAATGGTTGATGGCCAACAGGAAAGTATCGCCTATACACAATTTTTCCGCCAATCTAGTTGCTATGCTTTGTATTACATAATATGTGAAATTATTTAGGCAATACGTAACAAAAAATACGTCTTTTAGTTTAAGGTTTATTATACAAGTTTTTTAGAAGTGGGGGTATATATACATTATGTAATGGAAAAAATGATCGCATCTTGGCAGGTCAAATATAACATATATTCTTTTGCTTAGGTTTCTTTTAAATTTGCTCGCTTAAATATTGCTATTTTTATATTTGATAATCCATATAATGAAATAACTCATTTATGTACGTGCGTTTATATAATGATAGGATGATTTGCTCAGAAGTCGAAAACAATTTTTAATAAAAATAAATATTTGACGTTTCTATTTAAAGTTCTTCTTGTAGTCCTCTGCTGCTTTTAATATATTCGTTCGACGTGCGTTTATGAGGCACGTTTAGTGGCGTTAGCTCGTCCACAAAATGTTCGTAGCCAATATGTATTTTAAGTGGGCCACATGATTTGTAAAATCTCTTTTCCCACCGATTTTCCATACCAGTTTGACTTGCAATGCGAGTGCATCTGCACTGCATCTTCTGCACAATTCCATTTGATGTTTTATAGATTCTTGCCATACCCCTATACAATAAAACTGATGCCATTACACATTGAAAAATTATTATCAAGGTTAAGCAAGTTGTCAACAATAATCTACTTTTTACTAATCCAGCTATCGAAAGTCCTCCGGCAATTACCAGACTAATTATGTAAACAGGAACAAGTATTCCTCTCTGGAATTCATTCAGCATTTCGACCAGCAACTGAATGTTTCGGAAAATCTCACCTCTTTGGTATATTGAGAACTCCGTTTGCTTAAATCTGTTTTTTCTGCACAATTACCCAAACCTATAAGAAAAGGAAATCATAAGTTTAAATGTTATTATTTAAAAAAGATATGAGAAAAACTAGAGACATAATTTACATGAAGATGTTATAGTGCAGGATGAGTTTAGATTGCAATTGTATTATTATTATTGCCATATAAAAGTGGCCAGCTCCAACTACATACCATACAAAGTAGTTCATTGGACAAATGGTTGCTTTTGCAGCTAATGTGATTACCCATGGATATGGAATCCAATCTATTTTGCAGGAATGTGGTATTAACCAATATCCAGCCAATGTAACCTTCCATGGATTAAACCAATGTAGTCCAAGTACAACTCCGATTGGAAGAGTTGCAACAGTCACTGACACCGCAGGCACAAATATAATTACAAGTTTTTCCAAATATGGTCGTTCCCGAAATGGCTTATCTTTCTTGTAGTACATTTGATCAAATTTGATGAGACCATTGATAAAGGCAGCGATTTCAGATGCCTTTTCTTGACAAACATGTAAACAAGAATTTGTTGGAAAGGTGATAAAAACTGTTAGACATGATTATATTAGTGTCCTGAGTGACCCTATTACTGGTCATTTGATTCAGAGCTTACAAAATAATATTAGAACAAGTAATTTTGCAAAGTACGACTTCATTACGAACGTTTTCTTTGTTTTCTTCTCCAGCTTTGGTTTTAAAAGTATTTTTGAGTTTTGTGGTTGCTTTGGAGTGTACCATTTTAAGGCACGGAGTTGAACAATCCTGAAATCCGGAAATTGGTTCCAAACGTTTTCACAATTTGTGCCATGTTTTTTGCAGTAGAAATAGAACCTGACCGAGGTAAAAAATTAACACTGAGCGAAGCTCTAAACTCTAAAAAGGAAAGGCGAATGAAGGTTTGGACAATTTTAGTTGGGAAACTTATGGATGCAACTTATCTTAAAACCAACATTTTGGCTCACTTATCAAACGAGATATTGTCCTAAATAGTTTGAAATTGTATAGCAACTTTTCGGAAGCTTTTATGTAAATAAAAAAGTTTGTGAGTTTACATTAGAATCATTTCGTAACGTATTTGCCTCCTACTCAAGTTTGTTAATACAGGTGTATAATTAAAAAGATTTTATGTTTAAACCCAGTAGTATATTTCGCAAAAATATTGTGACACTAATTATTATAGAGCAATAAAATCAATCTTTGATGTTTAATGTCTTTTTGGAGCTGTTAGGATTTGGGTATTTGTCCTATTTGCGTGTATAAGCATTAAATGATTTAGAAGGGAATGGATTATGTTAGAATTCAATGTTACTAATAAGTTAATCGGTTAATAGAAGTTTAATAACTGATTCACATTCAGTGACTAAAAAGTAAAAGGACAACATTGAAATGATAAGAAGTCAACAAATTGTAATACCCAGCATAGTGTTTTTCGGAAAAACCAAATTTGTATTTAAAAAACTGGTGTTTACACACAATATTACGGTAGCTCTGTTATGTCAAGTCAAGTTATTGAATATTGATTTTTATTCGTATTGTCAATAATTGCGCCACATGCACATCAGAGAAGGTGTATGTATTCATAAACCTACGTGATATTTATATAAGATTGCAAAACCAGTAATTAAAACTGAAGTAAAAGAGATAAAACGCAAAACAAGAAAATATTTTGTTGACCCAAGAAAAGCTTAAAATTTCATTGAATCAAAGTAAACAACGTAGAATTGTTTACCAAATCACATGTGCGTTAGCGAATTATTTACTGTGTTTCCAAAAAACTAGACATTTTGGATGGTTTAAAAATGCAAAGCGTTGCAAATATTTTCAACGATCAAGAGCCAAGATTTATTGAAAGTGTGTATAATTTAAATGTAAACCAAAGCCACGATTTGATAGAAGAAATGCTTTTGATTTAGTTCGAAGAAAACATTCAGCGGTGAAATGTAAACTTGTCACATTTGTCACATCTTCTATTACATCATTATATCTTATGACCTATTGATTCTAAAGGCACATTAAATCATTTGGTATATTGAGTCATTATGTCTGAATCAAATGGTAGTTGATTAAATAGATTTGAATCTTTTGACAGTAAACCGTTAATATGATCATTGTTGATGTTTCTGTTATATTGACACTCCTTAAAGTATTCATATTTAAAACATTAATATTGTGAGCACACAAGTTTTGTATAAGATTTTAAAAAAATAATAGTCGAAATCATTGGTTAGATGTATGTATAAGAGAAAGTGGTAAAGCTGTAGTAGGAAATAAATAGTATACTACTAATTTAATTGGTAATTTGATTTTGAATTTTGATTACACAATCACCCCCTTTTTAAACCACACACGGCTTTTCGATTTGTTTGTAACTTACTTTTGAATATTTGTATTTTCTCAGCAATTATGAGACTAACACTCACCTTTAAATATTTTGCCCCTTATGGCTAAAAAACGCTAAGTATAAGTATTGAAGATTTTACAAGAAAAATTTCGAAGCAGGTATAAGACATGTGTTGACGCCTATAAAGTGATAAGCATAATCACCTTAAGACTTTAAATAAGCAATCATGCAAACTAGTTGGAGTGGTTAATCAACTTAAGTGTTTTCTTTTACCAAAAGGGTTGACGTTGAAAAGCTGCAAATTGAAGTGAATTGTCACACACGTGTATTGCTGATATAAGTATGGGTAAGTATTATGTTTTAGGTATACAAAAGAGTTGATCCTCTGCCAACCTAGTTTTGTTGTTGTCGACAATAAAATGTTTTATGTCTAAATGAAATATACAAAGTTATTGACAAATAACACCAAACGCAAATTTATCAATTAATATGCATCAATATCAAATTGGGTGAGGAACAAGATTTGGAAAGAACTGAGTTTATTTTGGCTATGATGAAACATTTAAAATTGATGTTGGAGCAGATTTGTATCATAAACAATCTTTAAATGAAAATGCAACTACCTGCTCAGAAAAAGGTTATGATCAGAGTAAGTAGACTTAGGATTTGTCCTGCTCTTTATTATTTTACCAATAACAAAATGTTTTGACATGTAAACGAATCATGGAGAGACAAATCGTTTTATGCTTGCATATTTCTTATATGTTGTCCTATTATAGCGTGTTTGCTTACACTTTAGGTCATCTATGCCGTATTTTATAACTAAAAATTGGACATACTTTCCCAGAAAATTGAAAATCTCAGATTTTTGTATATCTGTATATGCAAGTATATACTTAAATTTACGTATAATAAATGATTATATAACATCGAATATGTGAATGAATATTCTTTTGAATGTCCATATTGAATAGAAATTTGAAAAATTGGTCGCTTTCTACCAATTTTTCATGAAAATAGCATAATTTCAGGCAAAAATTTGTTCTATTTGATATCCTATTTTGCCGATTTTTCGTGCATATTTGCATGCATATTTCATCAATTTCCTTGCATATTTCCTCTTACTCTGGTTATGATACATCAAATGATTATATCTACTCGCTAAGTAATGTATACGTATACTCTCTCTGGACTTAAACAAATTACGAATTACAATTGAAAATGAAGACAAAGTGTAGGGTTTAGCAAAATCATACTGTATGTTTGCGTTATCATATCAAATTGATCAATTGTGAATATTTAATATTTATGAATATTTACAGTTTGAAATCTTTATTTATGAACGCCTAAAAATATACGGAATTTTAAAACGATTCATTCTAAAGATAAGTAACTATTTTAAATACCGTAAACCGGTTGATAAAGCAGTGAATACAATACGTCTGCCATATTGAAACGTCTTGAGCGATATTGACTCGAAATAACAAAAAGTATAATATACATAGTAGTAGGCACACTTAACTATCACCCAAATTTTCCCTCTCACCTCCACCACAAATGTACACATTGCCAAGACAATTCCAGCCAATAATATAACAAAAATTACGATAATATTGCCACTCATTTTTGGTGCCACTACAGGAACAAAGCCTGGTGGTTCATGGTTCCTTGTGAAGAGCTCTGTCCACCAGTTCCATATCCCCGATTCTCTCATGTATTTAAATCTCAAACGTACAATTGGTGGAACAATTCCAACCAGATTTATACCAGTGTTTAGTTCTCCGTATTTGTCTTCACCAATATCAACTTGAAAGGAATTGGCATGTTGTCGCTTGAGAATTCTTGCATACTTTGTGCTTACATATTCCGGAGTGATCAAAGCAACTTGCTGGCAACTCTTTAGCTTAGACCATATTATATCTTCTTGGCGTTCAAAAAACATCCTAATTGCAGTTTCTGCAAATGATTTTACATTCGATATGTTCAGTATTTGGGCCTTTGTAAGCATCACTATTCCATCCGAAATATTTGTGAGAATATGGAGAGTCCCGTTGTAAACGCTGCTGTCAGCCATTTAAGCGGCCTGTTTTTTAGTATAATTGAAGATAAAGGATCTCCCTGCTCTACAAACACTTTAAAAATTGACAACAAATTAAATAGGCATTTTGCAAAAAAAATTACGTCGATTTTTTCAGCCAATTTGTCAGTAAACATGGTAAAGCATACAGCAACAAAAATAGAGATTCCGGAAAGATAACTCCAAATATACCAATCATAAACATTTACGAATTCTTCGAATGGAAATGGGCTAATTTGTTTGGGCATACCGCAGCTGACAAACCGTAGGGTTTGCAGTTTATTTGAATACGAGATGTCATATTTAATTGCTGAGCTGTTTCTAGCAAACCATTCAAATTTCAATTTAGGCCTAACTTCTATTTTGGGAATATGGTGCACAGGTAAATGAAACAACTTTCCGTTTGTGCATATACCTTTCCTTAACACGGTGTACGTATAGTTTTGCATAACTGCTTGTAAGACACTTGCATGTGCGAAGAAGAGTAGCCTTAAATCATCATTTATTTTAAAAATTGTTGAATGTCTTGTGTTGTGAAAAGGATTTGTACAATTTAAAATCGTGGTTTCCAGATTTTCTGCACTCTCCTGTTGCAATATTTCCCAACGCCATTGATCCACCCGCGGAAACAATTTTCGTGTAAGCTTGAAGTATAAGTTGTTTTGCAAAAGCTTTACTGGCACTACAGACTTAACATCATATTTTGTGTTGCCGTTAGGTTTTAAAATTGTTAGTTCCATGACTTTTGCTAGACAGTCTCCTACCGCATTTCCCGCGTATTTCTTTAAAATAATTACATTTGCAGCCATGAATATATGGTTTTCGGTTTTCGAGTCAAAGTCAACTATGGCTTTGAGAAAGGTTTCATTGCTGTATCGAAAGTTATTTTTTCCTGAATCCACGAAGATAAAAATTTGCAAGGATGTGGGTGTCACTTTAAACAACTTGGGATATTTAGGTGCCCCAGGTTTGTATGTCCAGGTATACTTTGGAGTAAATAGATTTATCTCTGCAATACAGTTCCACGGCTTGGAGTTCATTATATATTTCTGCATTTTAAGAAACACACAATAACCTCGGCTAAATAAATGTATGGTATTACGTGAATATATGTGTTCTTCATATAGAGATGAAATTGGACAATTTTTGGGTTTAAAAGTAATATTTTGTGTTAACATTTGTCTAGGCAACCAGACAAAGACTGGCTGGTTATATAATTCCCAGGAGCAGGGTTTCCAGGTATAGTTACGACAAAATGATCGTAGCTTCGGGGTCAGGCTCCTTGAAATCGTTGGCTGGGTTGCAACATCTGCAAGATTGATCTGGCGAAAATTATTTATGGCGATGAGACAGTGTGCCCTAACAAATGGCTTCAGTATTTCCCCCAAATTCACAACTGTCGGGGATTTATTATTTAGGGCATTATCCAAAGAAATGTCGCGTGCCGTATTTACGATCCAATAGTAGGAAAAGAATTTTAATTTTGATTCGTCAGGATTAAGAATACTCTCTTTGTATACGGTTTCCGCAATATTAAAAAGTAAGGCGGACTTGGAGTTAGAGAAACGAGTTAAAAAGATGCAAACAAGTGCACACGTTATGAGTTGTACATTTACATGCATATTGGATTTTCTGCAGTTTTTAAGCTTCAAAGGCATATAAGCTGGTTTAAAAAATTCATATACTTACACAGAGCAAAACTGGAACAATTTAAGGCGCAAATGCAATTTTGGAATGAGTCCAGAATTTAAACGTAATTTAAAATGTAATATGCAGATTCTAGTTAAAAGGAATTTGATCAATCTTATAAGTGAAACGTGGTAGTCCTTTAGTGAGACATTTCCATTTGGCAAAGTACTTCACCAGGTAATACTAATAGGATTAAAAAATAAAGTACTGGAAAATATTTATTCAAAGAAAAAGTATTCTTACTCGTTGCTTAAACGTAATATTTCTTAACTTCACATCTAGCTTAAGTAACAAAATATAGGCTAATCACTGTAACAACACTGATATATGACACCATTATATTAATTGTTTGATTTTGCCAGCAGATTTCAAATTTTAATGTAAAATCTGTGATAACGTTGTATTTTAGGAACCGTGGATACTTTCTAAACAATTTTATGTGATTTTTTGGTTGATGAATGTGTAAATAGAATCCACTACTTATCTTAGTATCGTATTTGATATAACTAAAGTTACAAGTGAATTAACAACACATTGGTTCAAAAGTTGAGCGCTTGGATTTTATGTATGACGATCTTTTACATAGAATTAGTCTGAACTGAAGATAGAAAGGAATCAGCATTACCAGTTTGGACGAAGAAAGGCCAATCAATTTGCATGGATAAATCGATTTGCTAATCAATAACCCTACTTAAATGGAATCTACTTCATAAGGTATGATAAAATATAGTAGGAAATATCGTGCAAGTGTTTTTCTTGTGTAAGTTTTGTATTATACGATAAAACCTAATCGATCCTTTGGAGCACCCCGTATAAAAATTGTCAAAAACTCATTACGAGCTTATTTATTCCATTTGTTTTAGGAATAAAATATAGGCAGTGGAGTTAAGTATAAGCGATGTGTCATAAGCGATATGTCTTGCATATTTTCTATTACAAGGAAAAACCAATTAGTTTTTGAGGCTCCACGTATTACATTAAAATTACAAAATTACATGTTCGGATAACCAATTCGTAATATAAATATATACAAGGCATAATTAAAGACACGAAATGGAGACATAGGAGAATACTTTTCTTTCCTAAAATCATTTGTAAGTCAATATAAATATCCTTACTTTAACTTATCTCTACTTATTTATTCGATAAATCTTGAACAAATATATATTTTTTAAACTTCGAAATTTGCTTGCGATTTCTTTGAATTTTTTGTGCTTGGGATGTGATTTGTTTTTCCAGTGATCCCGAACAAAGTTATCAAAATAGAATATCACACAAAAAGCCATTATGCATATTGTGGTGTTTGTTTTGCGCGCTACCATTTTAAGGCGTCATTCAACCTATCCTAACCTATACTAAATTATACACAGTTACCTCATTAACATGTCAAGGGACCGTTTATATGTTATACGTGTGTGTACATGTGCTTCAGCATATCAAAATATGTACGTGGTATTGTGTTTAGTTTAAATTATAATTTTAAGCACAATCCATAAAGATGGCAAACTGTATTTTTATTGCGAATTGAAAATTTATTGTGATATAACTACCTCATCGAAGAATCATTTCATGTTTTATGTGAATTTGATACTAAAGTTTGATACGTACATCATTTCTGAAATTTACTGTGTAAAAAAAGCAAATTGAATTAATATATAAAATAAGTCATTATGTTGAATTATGAGTTTGGCTTTCATGATAAGATTGCCCTTTTTCGGTCGACGATTATTTTTAACCTGTTTAATCTGCATTCCCATATATTTGGTGCAAGTATAATGTGTATTGGTAGATATTTTTAAATTTCATTGATGCACGTAGAATCTGAAATATCAAGGAATATTCAAAGAAAATTGTTAAAATCGAAAATACAAACGCTCTGTTAACACCTGGTTGGTTAATAACGCAAAATACATGAATATATTACAAACAAAATGATTAACACAGCGACGGAAAAATGAAAAGATTGATAATTTCATAAATATTTTTTATACACGAGAAAATTACTATTTTCCATTTAATTAAAATTTGCATGTGCACATTGAACGGTCTCTGGAGATGGAACCATAACAAAAATTATTGATGATAAATCAGGTCACATCAAAAAAGCGTTATAATTAAATAAGTAATTCAATAAAATGTTTATTTTTATTTAAATTAAATGGCAATTTTAATTACTTCTGTGTTCATTTAATGATTTGATAATTGATATGGAACTCTGAACTTTAGTTACTAAATTTATTCAGCAATAAATTAGTTATGAAAACACTAATTGTCACCAGTAGCAGTGTAAGAAACATCCTTAAGCTGAGCAAATCTAGTTTTTGTACACTCTTTTCAATGGGATCAATAAACTGCGCAGTAGGAGCGCGCATTTGCCTGTAGAATTTAAAACAGCCCAAGGTTCTCCATTGTTTTTACGATTTCACCATTTCTTTTAACTTTTTTTGCTTTCGCGTTGAGCCACGCGTTACGGGTGTAGTTAACATAGATTCCATAAATCCTTTTCCATTAAAACGGAATCGCTTCCTTTCAAACCCAAAATGAACTACTTATAGGAATAAATGAAGTAAAACTTAAAACATCAACATTTACCTTTGTCATCACAATAAATATAAAATAGCTACTCTTCTCTAAATATTATACTTTGTATAAAAACCAAAACGGAATAGAGCTCTAGTAAAACAAACACCGTCCACAAACTTAGCAGATCTTTTTTTTCTACCTTTTCTTTCACTTGTTCAACTGGGTCGCTTATTAGTTCAGTGAATGAACATATCTGTTTATAAAATTGAAAACATCCAAGGGTACTCCATTGGTTATACGATTTCAGCATTGGCTTTTGGATTGCTGAAAGGAGAGCTTGGATGTTTAATTCTTTCCTTTATTCTCTCGTTTCTGGAATATGATAACTGTAATGCACAAATGCCTGACTCGATTATATACCCTAAGAAATTCTGAAAGTCCGAGTGATACGTTGTTCGAAAATAGGAAACCCATGCGTTTAATTGAGGTGCAAAATCCTGATCATAGTTTTCGTAAATGTAGTACGCATTCATCAAATTAATATTTATCTTTGCTACTGAAGCTTGAGAGTATCCGCTTAAATAATCTGGACTAGAATATAAAAGCGCGAAATTTTGAAAACTGTAACACGCATGTGAAGTCTTGTCAAATTGAAGTGAGTGGATGGTTGCTGAAAAATTTTGAGGAAGCTTGAAGCCAAATCTAAGACAACCTGTGCTCGCTGTTTTAGTCCCCATCATTTCTAAAGTGACAAACTGCCAAATATTTAAATTGGTAGCTACGATTTTGTTCAAAATACTTGTAAACGTTGTATGAATTGATGATATATCAAAGCTCGTTGACAAATATTTCCTGATAAGCTTTATGTATGGATTTATCGACCAATCAATATACATGTTCACATCAGTGAAAGCAACTAGATCATGCAATGATTTAGGAACGTACGCAGGA
>JAQIXX010003161.1:0-20917 GCA_034700605.1 Willowsia nigromaculata
TGGGGAGTAAAAAGCCCTTCCCTGAGAAAAGGGACTCATTTGATGATGACTATGACAGCGAGGATATTCCTGACACGAAGAGGAAGTCAACAGATGACAAGACGTTGATGCCGCCTCCTCCTGTACCCTCAACTAAACGAGATGGAGCCCCTTCTCCGAAGAAAGGGGAAGGTGGAAAAGAAGGGAAAGCTTCTTCCGGAAGTCCGACGCTTAGCGATCCAGGTGGTAAAAATGAAGCCTCGCTGAACACCCCACTAGCCGCAATGATGCCATCCAAGTATGCTGGAGTAGATGTGAGAGCGCTCTTTCCTGACTTTCGACCAGGAAATGTACTCCGATTCTCTAGACTATTTGGAAAGGGGAAGGCGACCAGTCAACCCAATGTTTGGAAGAGTGTAAAGAAACGAAGAAGAAAAAGAAAAATGCTTGAAAACGCCCCCGCAGATGGATCCCTTCCAGAGGGAGCTACCCCAGAGGATCTTCAACGTACACCCATTTTGCCCCCAATATCATCGACACCGTCTGCCATAGTCCCAAGATCTTGGCGTTTTGAGGATGGCGTACCAGCACCTTCCGATTCAGGAGAATTGACAGAAGAGGAAAAACAGTACTATAATGAGCTAAATCTAGACCTGCTAAAGATTTCAAAGTCTGATAAGGGTGATGGCTTGGATGACCGATCCGACGGTGGGTCATTACACGGTAATATCTGGAGACATGGTCCCGCTGAGCTCTGGTACGAAATGATAGGCATTCCGGATGAGGAAGAGACACTTGATTATGGATTCAAACCGAAACCCAGAGAACCCAGCGAATATGAGTCGTCATCGTCTTCCTCAGAGGATGAATCCTCTGGAAGACAGTCTCTAACCAATGGCACTTCAGATTTTCCAGTGGAATCGTATCATATGGTGACCCAACTTGAATGGGAGAACGATATAATCTGGGATAGCAGTGATATAAAATACAAGAAGGGCAACAAAAACAGGTCAGCCGGTTGGGTTCCTTCAGGGGGCAACAGAACGGCACAAAACTTTAGTCAACCAGGAGGGAAAAACTCATCGAGTGGAACATCCAGCGCTCCTGGCAAGAAAGACACCCCAGTTCCTTCCACGAGCATAGGAGGAAGTGGTTCAGGAAACACTCCAACCAAGCTTTCCAAAGCTGCTCAGCTCAAACTTGAAGCGGAACAAGGGAACGGTCCACATGACGACACTTGGTATTCAATATTCCCTGTGGAGAACCCGGAACTGGTCTATGCGAGGTGGGAAGATGACGTTATCTGGGATGTCGAAGAAATGGATAAAATTCCCGAGCCTAAGGTCCTCTCTCTGGATCCAAACGACGAAAACATTGTCCTCTGCATACCAGAGGATGTTGATCCCAACGCTGCTCAAGGCGCCTTGCCACCAGTTAAAGTGAAAATTCCCCATCCCCACGTCAAAAAGTCAAAGATTCTTCTTGGAAAGGCAGGTGTGATCAACGTAATAGAAGAAGACAGTCCACCACCCTCTCCCAAAAACGATGACAAGGACCCATACAACATTGCCAATGACGAATACTACCAGCCCAAGTTTACAGAGCAGTCCATGCTGAAAATCAGCGCATCCGGTAATATCATTCAACACTCAACTCCGGTTGTCGAGCTTCGAGTACCTTTCATACCTACCCATATGGGACAACAAAAGCTGCGAAGCTTCCACCGACCCGCCCTCCGAAAATATTCTAGTGGTCCACTCGCTCTTCCCGGTCCTCATCCTATCCTCCCACTTACCAAGCATATAAAGAAGAAAGCAAGGCTTAGGGAACATGAACGTTTGGCCGCTGGAGGTGGTGACATTTTCTTCATGAGAACTCCAGAAGATTTGACCGGTAAAGATGGTGAAATGCTGATGATTGAATACTGCGAAGAACATCCACCTCTTCTCAGCCAGGTTGGGATGTGCTCCAAAATCAAGAACTACTATAAACGCAAACCCATTGCTGACACTGGTCCACCAACACAAACTTATGGAGAAACCACGTTTGCACATACGTCACCCTTCTTGGGCGCCATGCATCCTGGTCAGTTGATTGCAACTTTGGAAAACAACATGTACCGTTCTCCAATCTACATTCATCCCACTTCGCACACAGACTTCCTCGTCATTCGAAACAGGAACAATTACTATATTCGTGAAATTGACGCGCTATACACGGCAGGTCAAGAATGTCCGCTTTATGAAGTTCCTGGACCAAACTCAAAGAAGGCGAATAATTTTGTGCGCGACTTTCTCCAAGTGTTCATTTACAGGCTTTTCTGGAAAAGCAGGGATAACCCGAGGAGAATTCGAATGGAGGAAATCAAACGCGCCTTTCCAATGCACTCGGAAAGTAGTATACGTAAAAGACTGAAGTTGTGTGCCGATTTCAAGCGTACTGGAGCTGACTCGAATTGGTGGGTAATCAAGCCAGAGTTTAGGCTCCCGACTGAAGAGGAAATTAGAGCGATGGTTTCTCCCGAACAGTGTTGCTCATACTTCAGTTTGATTGCTGCTGAACAACGGTTAAAAGATGCAGGGTATGGAGAAAAGTGTCTATTTACCCCAGAGGACGACAATGATGATAACAACCAGGAGAAAATGGATGATGAAGTGAAGACAGCACCTTGGAACACCACACGTGCATATATACAAGCAATGAAAGGAAAGTGTCTCCTCCAACTGACTGGGCCTGCGGATCCCACAGGCTGTGGGGAGGGTTTTTCATATGTTCGCGTACCTAACAAGCCTCAGACGAACAAAGAGGAGCAGGAGGCACAACCTAAACGTATTGTCACAGGGACAGACGCTGATCTCCGTCGTCTCTCTTTGAACAATGCGAAAAACTTGTTGAGGAAGTTTGGAGTGCCGGAAGAGGAAATCAAAAAGTTGTCCAGGTGGGAAGTCATTGACGTGGTGAGAACTCTGTCAACTGAAAAAGCCAAAGCTGGAGAGAAAGGTATGACGAAATTCAGCAGAGGTAATAGGTTCTCTGTGGCTGAGCATCAAGAGCGATACAAGGAGGAGTGCCAGCGTATTTTCGAACTTCAGAATAGGGTCCTCTCTTCTAGCGAGATATTGAGTACAGACGAGGGAGAGAGTGAGGATGAGGAGGAGCTGTCTGATATTGAGGAAATGGGTAAGAATATTGAGAACATGCTTAGCAACAAGAAAACGAGCACACAGTTAAACCATGAGAAGGAGGAGCAAGAACGTCGAGAGTTGCAAAAAATGATTTTGGGGGAGGGGAACAAAGAGGAGGATGATAAGATCAAGGACGCCAAGAAAAAGAAGAAGGATGATGAAGATAACAATACTCTGAGTGGTCTTGTCAATCATCCTGGCCGTGTACTTCAGATTCACCGGACATATAAGAATGCAGACGGAAAGGAGTACACGAGAACGGAAATTGTTCGAAAATCTGCAATCATTGATGTCTACATCAAAATAAGAACTACCAAGGATGACGCATTCATTCGTCAATTTGCCTTGTTGGATGATCAGGCTAAAGAGGAGATGAAAAAGGAAAAGAGGAGGATTCAGGAGCAGTTGAGAAGAATAAAGAGGAACCAGGAGAAGGCAGCAAATCAAGAGAAAAAGCCCCCAACTCCGAGAAAGAAGAAAGTGAAGATGAAGCCCGACCTGAAAATGAAATGTGGAGCTTGTGGACAAGTCGGCCATATGCGAACAAATAAAGCATGCCCATTATATCAAGTCCAAGCCACCTCCCCAGCACCTCCAGTCAACGTCGCAATGACTCAAGACGAAGAGGAGGAAATCGAAAAGCAGATTTTCACAGAGGACGAGCAACTCGTTAAAGTAGAGGGAACAAAACTCCAAATTGCTGGAAAGCTTATCAAACAAGCAGAAGAAGTAAAAAGGCGTTCCCTGGTACTCAAGGTCCCCAAAGACGCAGTGGGTGGTCCTGGAGGACGTTTGAAAAAGAAGCGCACCTCCCAAGCATCAGAGCATTGCGATTATCTCAATAAAAAGAATAAAACCGCAAATCGACAACGCATTGACCCGACCGTTGCAATCAGCGGAATATTCGAGAATATTGTGAATGACATCAGAGAAATGAAGGACGCCGCCTACTTCCACTATCCAGTCAACAATAAGACAGCTCCAAACTATCACCTCCGAGTGAAAAACCCGATGGACTTGCAAACAATGAGGGAAAAGATTCGCAACAAAAAATACCACTTGAGGAGCGAATTTATGGCGGATATCCAACAAATCCGAGATAACAGCAGTTTATACAATGGAGAGAACGCCTTCTACACTCAAGCCGCAGATAAGCTTGTGGAACTAGCCAAGGCAAAAGTGGACGAGCAAGCGGACGAATTGGATAAGCTGGAAAGAATGATTAACCCCTTATTAGATGATGACCAAAGCGGCCTCAACTTCATTCTAGACAGCTGTATTGAGAAGCTTAAATCAATGTCGGAAGCACACCCCTTCGTCAAGCCAGTTAACAAGAAGGCAGTCCCCACCTACTATTCCGTCATCCAGAAACCGATGGACTTTGAAAGAATGTTGCACAAAATTAAATGTAAGCGGAGAAGGAAACTACGAACCAACTTAATGGTTCATGATGATGATGATAGTATCAATATCAATAAAATCTCATCTGTTTCAATTACTACTCTATTGCTTCGCGTCTTTCTTATCCAATTCTCCATAAAATAGATTAACCCCGCATTAATTTATTACTACAGCTGAGAAATATAAGCAGCAGGTGACAGCGTTTTAAAATGGGATGCAATTTAGCTAAACATTACTTACCGATATGGCCTGAATTAAAAGTTCCAAAGTTGAATATGTTTTTAGAATAGATGTATGGTTGTCACTTGTTAAACATTAACTAACTATTAGTAGCGTCTACGATGAAATAAGGAAGGTTGGATTGCGCAGGCTTTCAAATTCCAATCAGTATCTTCAAGTAGTAGAAAAGGTCTAGTCTTTATTTGGAACGGGGCACTGGCGAAAACGTAATTATATTTGGCAAGGAGTTGCACTTTCTTCAAAAAAATATACAGCCAACACCCTGCGAACACGGTAAATGGCATGGCGACACAATTAATAGGTGACGAAAATTATGTAAACTTAATTGGCATGCTATTGTTCAGTTCTCAGAAAACTGTAAACAATGCAGTGAAAATGGGAACGAGGTAGATGCAGAGCTCTAGAAAGCAGACGGCAGCAAAAAGCTGTTCTGCTGATGATGTGCTGCTTTGTTCGCACAGCAAAGCTTGTTTATTGGGGCAATGGGATACAAACTTGAGACAAAGTGTATTTAATCTAATTAGGCGTTGTAAGTTGCATGCAAAAATGAAGATGGATGAATTGGATAATATTGATGCAGTGGCAGTTAGAAATTAATGATTAGTTAATTATGAATGTTTAATGTGTTGTTGTGTTTGAATTTTAGCGAACGCTTACAGTAGCAGCAAGGAGTTCATGTCAGATCTTGACCTGATCTATGCGAATGCGAAGACGTTTAATGGGGCGGAGTCGGTGTTTGCAGCGCAAGCAGTGATCATGATAAATGCAGCAAAGGAGTTTCTTAGTAGTTATAAGGATCATCTTGCCCTCTTGGAACAGAATATTGGGAGAACTAAGCAACGTGGGGGATCTCCTGGTGGGTATGATGGGGAAGAGTGGGAGTCTGCTGTTTCCGAGACGGAGGAGGGAGAGGTGCAGGAGGATGGAGAGGTGGAAATGGATATGGATTCGGTAAGCTGTAGTTAAATTGCAGACATAAGTTAATTTGGGTTGTAACGGTGGATATCATGTTATTTTAATGGGAATGCTTGTATGTTTTTCAGTACGACTTTGATTTTCATGATACTTCGCAAATGGGCGATGACGAGTCGAGAGACAGACGCTCCAGTGTGATGGGTCGGACGGACGAAGAGCCTGAAGAAGGTAACACTAGTAAGCTATATATTTATTATATTTACAGTATATTGGGTCGAATGTGGTGGGAATATGTTTGGGTATCTTAATTTTATAATTTCATGATTTTCAGGAGAGTATCGAAGTGATGAGGAGGACAGTGTTCAGCATGGAGAAGGCAATGGAAAAGCTGCTCAAGAGATGGACGATAACAGTCAACAGGCTGTTGAAGCCATGCTAATGATGAGTAGTTTCAATACCCCGGAGCCGGCTTCCAGCAAAGGTATGCAGTCTTTATTTTATCTGTATTGCTCCATCTAGATGATGACTGAACATGTATTTTGTGTTTTACGCATTCCAGGTTATCAACAACCACCTCAACCCCGTTTCCAAAAACCTGAATATCTGCCTGTTGTTAATGAACGACGCATCCCTCTTGGCTGTGAAACCCCAAGAAACATTCACGACGATCTTGCCGTCAGTGATTCCGACAATGAGGATGATGACCAACCCCGACCGAATCCTCATCGATACTCACATCAACCTCAGCCTCCATCCAATGCAGGAGATGACGATGGTCTTTGGTTCTAATAGGCATAATATTTTGAAGTATTTGACGTATAGAATAAATCAAGTCAGAAAATTCATAAAATGAGCGTGTATTGGGATCCTGTCATGGATAGATTTACTTTCTACCCGTTTTTCGAGCAAGTAATTTTATAATTGATTTCCACTATGATTGAAAAGAAGGTATATTTGTAGTTACACGATGCATAAATTTCATCAAAAGATTTAGACAGTGACAATTGATTCGTTGCAAAATCACAATAGGAATTTATTATACAGGCCATGAGCCATGAATGTGAAATCGGACAAAGAGTATTATTCCCAAGTTTCGCCTACAGGTGCATAATAATATCAATATCCACCCACTAATTAGCCAATCTGCAAACACTAGAATGTAAATTGTTTTAAATAATTGTATTATTTGATTTGATTCGAATACAACCAGCATAATGAAAATGTAAGTCATGTTTTGTAAAACTGTTATTTTAATAGCTAGGCAGGTAATTAACGCCTCGTGACATTCTAAGGTAATAATATTTTATTATAAAATGTACATAATTTAATAAATAGTTGTGGTAAGTTCAGGGATTCTCTCTCTCAAAAAAAGCATAATTTTTCCGTGTTTATAACAAACTGGTGCTGAGTTTTTCTTGGTGTAAAATTAATAATTTTGTTAAAAGTAAAATGCAAATAGCATATAAAACAGTTATTTAATTTTCGGAGTTTACCATTTAATACGGATATGATAGGAACGAACGATTTTACATTGTATTAATGATAGTAACCGTATTTCATTTGTGGGACAATATATGATGAATAGAAAATGATTAAATTATAGCAGTAATTAAAATCTCCATTTTGGAGTTCTGAGAAAAAGTAAGAGTGCGTCTGTTAATGTTATATTTTATTTCTTTGAAAATGTTTTTGTGATAAAAAATATGTACAAAAGGAGTAATAAAAGCCTCAAATTTATAAATCTTTAAAAAACTAGAGGAGTCAAGTTGAAGCCCTCAAACATGATTTTATTAAGATGCATATATGCTTTCTGCTAGGTAAATGATTGGAAGAGAATGCATGAGTTCATAATTGAATTTAAAATAGTCTTCGTTTTACTCTTTTTTATTTTATTTTACGCATTTTTGAGTTAAACATAACTGATACAATTATAGTGATGACATGACATATTTACTTATACTCTACATATAGCACATATAATAATACATTCATTATTTATATCCTACGCAAAATATTTACATCAATTTTAAAATAATTAACCGTTTCAATCAGAGGAGACATTTGTTGTTTTGCAGTTGGGGTGATAGTTTCCAATCAGCACAAAAGTTACTTAACAATTAAATTACTTAATGTATTTCGTCACCTATAACGCAAAACAGTTTTCTCTTTCCTTTTTTTAGATTCATAAATAAAAATTATAATTTTGCTTCTTCGGCATTGTTTCTCATGGCGATTAAGAGGACAGAGCAGCGCAGTGCTCATAGATAGATAGTAGCTAACTTTTCGCAGTTCCACGAGAGTTTAGCCTATAGATTGTAGTAGTAGCATATTATCAGTAAATAGTACTTCATTATCATTTTTAGCAAGAAGGGCACTAGGATTTATCTTTCACCACCTGAAGGGCTGGCTGAATTACTTTGCTTTTATATACCACCCGCAAAAGATCTTCCCTGGAAAAGCAATGCTGGTTGCGTTAATATCGTTTCAGCAACTCAATCAATGCAATTTTGCTGCACTATTCGATATTCCTTATTTGCAGTTTACAGTTACTTCATACGTAAATAATTTTCTCGTTGCCTATGATTATTTTGTTTCTGTTTCATGAAACAGACCCTAAATTTAAACCTTTGTTAACATTAGAACACACAGTTCAGCCTGAAATTGTTTCAAAATGTTTTTTATCATTTACCTTTTACTTTTCAGACCGTGGCTTATTCTAATTAGTACATGGTTTGAATTTGTTGTGACGATTACTTGATAGTAACGGAAAAATTGTGCACACATTGCCTAGATTTAAGAGAAAAATCATGCGGAGGTAATTTAAAAAATTATCTACGTAAATGGGTGCAAAGATTTCAGCATTCACACATAACCATTGGATGTAAAGTTGTTTAAATGAGTAAAAGTTGAATAATTGAAGGAAAAATCTACTTCACTAAATAAGTATACAGATAATAAAGGTAACAGAGAAGACCAATGTTTTGGAAGTGTTGGCTATTTTTTAACACGTTTCTAAAAATAGATTAATTGTGATTGCAATTTTATTGCTTAAACGTTATCATGCGGAGTTTCGCTGTCACTTTAGACATTACAATTATTACAAGAATGGTTTCGATTTCCATTATCTACAAAACAAGGGAGCAGTCATCCTTCTATCTATCAGGGAATATGTAGATCATCTAGACTAACGTAACTAGATGGAATCATTTAGTGTCACAATGCCGCACCTACATATCTCATGGAAACATAATTTATTTTCTGGCTCCGAGAACTTTTTCTGACAGCTTTTGAAATATATATACTAAAGATAATTTTAGTCAAGGAACGATATGATACATTACTTTCCTTTATTAATGCAATGCAGAATTGCAATTCGTGAACTACTGTTTCATGTACAAGTCTCGTTTCCTAAAAATAGTTAACTTTTGGGAAAAGTTTGTATGATGTGCTTCATGGCAAATCTTCATGATAATTTTAAAATAAGGTAGTATATAAACGAATACTACAAATATCTGGTGTTCAATTCAACTAAATAGCTTATGTAGCATTTTATAATATAAGCATGTACAGTAAACATTCGAAATTCATCAAACCTTAGTGAAAGGCTACTGTTAGTTAGCATTTAAATCGATTACTTGTAGGAGGTATGAAATTTCAGTAAGAGCCACCTTGTTTCAGAGAAGGAAAGTATTCAGAAGTTTACTTAAATGCGAAATAGCATTAGCTTACTTGATAGTGTACCAATTTGTAACTTGCGCCTGGGTTCCAAATAAACTAACAATAAGTACGAGTTATCATACATTGACTGCAAATTTAAATGTTTTACACATCCATCTTGTTGGGTAATAGCTTTAGCAGCATATAACCGAACTTTATAAAGTATTATTACTTACCTTTGTCATTCAAACATGCAATATTGTTTCAAAGTTTTATTGAGTTTTGAAAGATTCATGAGTCAAACAGTTCATTGTGTTGCAGAAAGCATAGTAGCTAAAAAAAAGAATGGCGAACAGAAAAATGTGTATTCTCGTTAGTTAAACTGCCATTTTAAAGCTGGTAACAAAGTAGCATACTTTGTCACACGTTTTCCAAGTCCAGGGAATTATACAGTTACCATTTCCTTCAATTCATAACTCCAGCGTGGCTACCTATGAAAAAACTTAAAGTAGCAGCGTTTCGAAGAATTCAAATAGTTTTAGACAGTAACTTATTTTTAATCATGCATTGGAAGCTAGCGTGATGAATATTATGGCATGTAAAAGCTGGCAACAGGCCTATGAAAATTCTTGAATGTGCGCCTACGTATTACCTATTTTGAAATAGTGTTGGCTCGCTATAGTCACAGTTTACAGTAACATTTCCTCAGCACGCATATTTTGATTTTTTACATGGAATGGTTGATGCAAGAACAATCGTGTTTACTCAAAAACATTGTTTTCATTACAGTGTGTTATGGTATTTTGAAGAAACAATCAGAAAGGAATCTATACCTCCAGTTATTGGAGAAGCTATTATTAAATTAGGACTTCATCTATTGCGTGATCAGAATCAGATTGATTTTTTTACTGAAGGATTCTCTGTAAACATGATTAGATTTCTAAATCTACCTATTATGTACGTAACCCAGTCGATACATAGTACCAATATATTTTTATGCTTGGAAAGAATTTTCTTTTTGCAGTTATGTAACGTTTAGCTCGTTGAAAGTCAAAAGTTTCACAGTCAATAATTAATTTACGTATGATGCTGGGACAATTTGCCATTTACTCATAAATTCTTCGTTCTATTCTAATGCATCTCATACATTTAAACGCAAGTTTGCGCGTCTAGCTAAACTATTTTTTGTTAGCTATTGTGTTCTGAAAGTGTGCCTGAAGAAAACTTGAACCAACCATTTTAAAAGGAGGCGTGGTAGATCCTTAAACAGCAAATCACTAATTAGCTTAAATATGAGAGGCTGTTTTGCATATTATTATGCGGATTTATTGAAAAAGACACATTGATTTGAAGATCTTCTAACTAATGCACTAGTTGTGTTGTTCTCATTATTGCGACTTACCAGCAAGTTATAATGGCATGCATACCTATGTATTATGTACATGCAACAAGCAAAATAATTTTCATGCTCCATAAATACGATACGTATATATTATGCACTTTGGTTGAATACACTCGATAGTTTGCCGAAGGTTATCTGGAAGCATGCAAAACATTATTTAATAAAATGCTTCTGTAATGTATTGTTCAGGTGTAAAATGCACAAACCAAGGATAACCGTGTCCTCATGTGATAAGATGACAGAAGAAAAATAAAACATTTCAAAAAGAATTTTTTTAGTTAAGAATACAATATTTTTAACATTTAATAACACAATCTCCTCTTGTCTCGTCTCTAATCTACATCATCATGTGTGTGTATGTGTGTCTTAATAATTGTATTGTATTTTCAATAGTACATACTAATTAATAACGATGTACTAATAGTATAATATATATTCATATAGGTATTCTATTTACATATTTAATAGAGTACGATAATAATGCTATAACAATTAAAACGTACTTGATATTTTTTATATTTTTTTCTTCATTTAATTAATTTTTTTACTACTTATCATATGTATGAACACATTTTTCCGTTTTTTCGCTTTTTTTGTATTGTATTTTTGTCGATTTTTTTCGATTTTTTTAGTTGATTCCAACACATAAAGAGACAAGAATGGGAACCTAACCCAAAAAGGCTTGAAAAACATAATTACTAATAATAATCATAGGAATTAACAACAATACGTAGTGACAATGAGTAGCAGTAGTAATAATAATAATGATAATAATAGCAATAATAATGTTTTTAACAGCAATTATCTTTCATCAGATATATGTTGTTACAGTTAAAGTTACAGAATTAAAACATCGACTTTTTTTTACCTCCTAAGGATTTTCATACCATGTGTGGTTGGTGGTGCAGTAAAATCTCAGGTTATAATCATTAAGAAACGAATGAAGAGGATTGAATGATAATTTTTTAAATCGCTGCTACTAGCGTTTTTCAAGTCAACATAGTGCACAGCATATTATGTCTGATTTTTTTAATGATTCAAAGCAAACAACTAGCATTAGCAGATAGTACAGCTCCCTTGAAACAATTTGCATAATGATAGCAGTTTTATTAATTGTTTCTAAAGGTTTTAGTAGGTGTGAGGTGAAAGATATTTTTAAAAAGACATTCATTTCCAATCGCATCGTAGTAATGAACTGTTCTTTTCGCGTGTGTGTGTCTGTGAAGTTAACTATTAATTCTTTGGAGATGTGTGTGTAGAGAGAGATTTTTAAACCGTTACCATGTATAGCATATTTTTATAACCATCTTTAACAATAATATATAGTCTCACGGAAGAAGGAACTACTTGAAATACTTTGTTTTTCAATCGTTATCTTTTTTTCTAAGATTACTTGAGTGATTATATTTTAAACCTTTGGCCACAGAAAATAGAGCTGAGAGAGAGAGATAGGTCGCGATTTACAATTCGACATAAAAAGTAATAACAATTAATACGGAGAAAGTAAAAATGCATTTTTTGTATCAGGAATATAGGCGTGATTTAAGGTAACTCGGTATGAAATATGTACTTTGGGAAAAATTAAAAATTATAGCTTATATTTTGTCACTAGATTTCTTCGCACAAAAAAAAATCTCTACTGTTTGGAATTTTTTCTTGCATTATTAAAGTAATCAGAAGATTGAATTGAACTAGTAATGTCACTGCATACGTGATTGTGATTGGAAATTACAATTGAAGCTGAAAAGTGTATATCGTCATGTACGGTAATAGCTTTTTAATTGTTTACTACACTACCGAGTTTTGATTTTTTTGCTGCAGGTACGACCAAAAAACTGTGTTTTCAAAGGAAGCAAAAAGCTGTTCTTCGCCATAATTTCTCCCGACGACGATAACTGCGAGTAACATTCAGAAGTGAACGTGAGAAATGAACGCAATTTTCGTGCACCTAATTTAAAACTTATCAGTTATCATCATACTTCTCATTCATCTCTAATGCAACAAGTATTATTGCTAAATTGCAAAAAGACAAAAAATCTTGATCTTATTTTTTTTCAAACAACAAAGGCAATCATGGTTTTTTTTACAACTTTTCTTCCTTTTCATATTTACTAGCCGTTGCATTAATCAATTTATGCAGAGAAATATTGGCAAAAAACTGAGCAGTATTGTATTTATCTTTATTATTGATTATTGTAGTTTGATGTTTCTTACGTGGTTTAAGTATAAACATCATTCTTCTTCTGAATGTCTTTTCAGACTGAAAAACTATGAGCAGCTATTTAAAACTTAATAATTGGATATCAGATTTTAAGGGTAACCGATATACCTACTTAACTTAAAAATCAGAGAGAGAGAGACAGAATGTGTTTGAGTTTTGCGTGCGCAGTATAGGGACATGACATAAATGCAACAATTATATATAATGCATAATATTTTTAGTAGCAGGAGCAATTTAATGGTAGGTAAAATAGGTATTGTTTGAAAATATGCTAGAATTACAAAAAACAACATACAAGCATACTTATTATATGTGTATTAATTATGCGCGGGTGCAGAAATCAGTTTTCTCATAAGCAAAAATAATAATAGCACACTACATATTTTAGGTGTAAGTAAATGAAGCAAATAAAAGCAAAATGTTATATACATTGTTATAGGATTAATCATCATCACTTGCAAATTACTACATTTTTTTATTCTGCTATTACCTTGACATAAATTTCTTTTTACATTTTTTTCTTCTTCTTTCTTCGTGAACTATCTTTTGATAAAGGAAATTAGTTAGCGACCTTGTTATAATATTTAAAGAAGATATACAGTGTGTATGTGTGTGTGTTACTTAAAGTTGCTTCAATTTTTTTGTTTTGTTTCAAACTATCTACAAAGTAATATTGTTACATTGAATTTTTTCAGAGTTCATTTTAAAACACTCACCTTGCTGCTCGAACTTAATCATAATTAATTAAATTGTTATAGCATTACTACTACTATCATATTTTTAGTGGTACTGTTGATGTT
This sequence comes from Willowsia nigromaculata, assembly GCA_034700605.1. Taxonomy (NCBI): domain Eukaryota; kingdom Metazoa; phylum Arthropoda; class Collembola; order Entomobryomorpha; family Entomobryidae; genus Willowsia; species Willowsia nigromaculata. Next base: position 13,801 of record JAQIXX010003161.1, read on the forward strand.
GCTTGTTGACTTGTTACAAGAGGGGAAAGGAAAATTATTGAGGATTATAATATATTTTTCATGACAAACCAAAAACGTAAAGGTAATAATAATTGATAATAATTATTAGTTACTAGCACTTACATTGTAGCTTACAATACTAGTTATTGTATTAGTTTGTTAAGTCTAAACTGTTTTAAGCATATTGCCATTGTCCATAGTGTGTGATATATTCAAAAAAGAGGATTATCATCATCATGGGGTGGCACAACATGTCAGTATAAGTACACAGGAGATAGTTTTCATACATCTTTCCATCAATTTCTAGCACAAAAAAATTCAAATGTCACCGTCGGCCTTGTGGTAAGTTTCTTCTTGTGTATAATATTTACATGTACTATTTATTCATTAGGATGTACGCAGCGTAAACATGTTCTAAAATGTAGTTCTTTTTTAAATCTAATGATTCTTTGCAAAATATAGAATATGTATATATTACTATTGTTATTATATGTATTACGTAATATGTATTGTATTTTCTTTTGTATGCTGATATTGTTTATAGGTAGTTCATATTACTAGAGTAATAACAGTAGTAGTTATTGTTGTAAAGAATACAATATCAATACTCCACGCAATAAATTCGTTAAGTTTTTGTTTCGCTGCTGCACTTTGCAATTAAAGGAGGACACAATCTGACAGCATATTCGACACTGCTCTTATTAATTACTACTACTACTTCCAAGAGAAAGCAAACCGAATGAACTATATTGCCAGGGCAAGAAAAGGACTGACCAGTTTTTGTTCAAAAAAAAATTCTTCATTCCCTACATAATGTACCATAAACGTTAATAATCATGAGGATAATTATAATTACAAACATATATCTCAGTCAACTTTTGCCTGGTATTTTAATAAAAAAGCTTGGAAGGATGATTTTTTTTCACTAAAATAAGTGGTGGCGGTATTCATCCTAAATGTTACAAGATCAATGTTAAAGCCAGATGTATGTAATCAGAGAAAAATCATACGACAAACATTACATCTACTTATATAAGTTGATAACATTTAACAGTTTAAACTAGATTTCAATCTTTAGTATTCTTTCTTTATATATGTGTAACAGAAATACGTTGTTTTCTTTCGATGGCTTTTGTTGTGACATTCATTATGTCGCTCTTCCACGTAAAAGCGTTGGAAAAAGAATTATATTTTTTTATATAAAAAATCCAGGCCAAAGACAAGAGATATCTATAATAATAGATTGTTTCAATGTTAATAATTACACTTAAGATTTAAGGTTCTTCTGTAGGCGGTTTGCATAGTTGGATATATATATGTATTTATATATAATAATAATATGTGTATTAATCGTCGCGGTCGTTTATTTATTATGCATTCTTTTACCATCATAATCTCTACTCCTATCCTCTAATCTTATTTAAACATCGTAAAATTAACTCTTAAATATGATGCATCTCTTCAAAGGTTGTTGATAGCTCTCTTGTACTTAATGAATCAAGATTAGTGTATATATTAAAATTAATCAACATTCCTAAAAAAACATCATCATAAATCTAAGGATTATCAGAGTTAGCGTTTTACACTAGATTCCTTTTACAAATTGTAAATATGAAGTTTCTTCTCAGTTATTTTTACACTTTTTACAGACGATTTTTTCAAGAGTAGTGTATGTAAGATATTCTCTTCTACTTCTCTATAGATTCTCATCTCAGAAAAAACTGATGATGATGCAGCAGAGAGAGAGATAATTGTAGGTGTGTGTGTAACATTTTTATATCTATTAATGTTATATGTGTTACCGCATCACTATACTGAATGTATATAGATGTGTTGTGTGTAGTAACGTGTGTAAGTGATTCCTATAGTAATTATAACAACAAGTTTTGATTCCTCTTACTAATTATCATTTTTTATATAGAAACATTATCATAACGTCTTCACATGATACCAAGATTCAAGCGTTTTACGTTACAATATGGTTTACTCATTATTTGTCCCCTTTGTTTCAGTTATTATTATTTATTTTAAACTTTTTTTGCGTAGTTTTATGTTTTTCAGTAATATTCTTTTTCTTTCCCTATAAACTTAACACTACGAGTATAGGTTTATATAACGTTAGTAGTAAAATTATAGGATGATTAGTTAGTTCCTTGATTCAACTAGCTTGAAATTGCTTATAATTTATTATCTGTCTCTCCCACCAGAGAACTTGCTCTCTTTCTCCCTACCAGTAAATATTTTTACCATTCTATAATTTTTTTTTTCAGTGACTAAATACTTTCCGTAACCGTTCCGTATTCTCTTTTTTCATATCATACACTTCATTATCATCATTGTGTCTCTTATTAGTAGTAATTAATAATTACAAACTATAGCATCCTTTAATTAGCAAAATGCATTTTTTTTCTTACCGGACCACACACTGTTTTAGCGCGTATGCTCGTGAAGAGTAGAGAAGTAGTATGTTATCTTTTTTTCAATATCGTATAGCATCGTTCAGTTAAGTTACGTTGACGGTATTTAATATGCATATATCAAGTTTCATTTGTTTCCTGTTTTTTGTCCTATTGCTAATGTATTTAACCAGCCTCCTCAATTATCTTGTTAAAATCTTCTTGTTTCACATTGAGAAAAAATGCATTCATACATCTTTCACTCTTTCCGTTTGAGAAAAAAAAAACTAACTGCATTTTTTCGATAAGACAATCAATCATTGCTTTTTTATGCTCGTCTAGTAATCATTTTTTTAAAGGTGGTTGCAGTTTGCAGTGTAATATTTTTTTAGACAACAATAAAAACTATTGAAAGCATTCATTCCACTCATACCACACCCTCTCGCTTTTATCATTTGTATAGATCTTTCGTCTAATAATAATCATTATTATCATCATCGTGGGGAATATCACTCAAAGAACACAATTATAATAATAATAACAACAATTAAGATATATAAGGTATATAAATACACGTACACTGTTGTATTCGGTATTTGACAAAACAAGTGAAATAAAACGTATTGATTACCTGAAACTTTTCTCAATCAGTAAATAATAACGTATTAATAATATAATAACTGTAATAATTAAATAAAAATGTTCTCTTTCCTAATTATTATGTGTCTATGTAAATGCAAACATTCTTTAAGTTCCCTCCTATTATATTATCATTATCATCGTTATCATCTGTAGTGTCACTTTATATATGCTTTAAAGATTCCACTAAAACAAATACCTGAAATGATAAACTATAATTAAGAGATGTAAGGTTAGTCTCTCGTAAAGGGTAATATCTGCCACTGGCGACATGTATGAAAACTCAATAAATAAATTCATCATACTTTTTTTTCATTCTGATTCATTTTCACAATTTAAAAAAAACTTAGGCAAGTAGACTTGCATGCGCCTAGAAATGCAACAATATTTTATAATATGCAGTGTGTGAAGGCTTTTCTAGTACGAGTTTTTATGCATGTCGTACTCCATGTATTAGTGCAATAATCATAAATTAATTCTCATTCACACACATCTAGCAATAAATTTAAACAACAACAACAATGACAATGATAATATTGATAACAACTATAATAATAATAATATTAAGAATCCAGGAAAATTTGACAATTCGTAGAAGTAGACTTTTTGTATAAACACTTGACCAGTCTTATGAAGTTACGAGATTGCAAACAATTTCTTCATACCTTCCGTCTCTCCATGCATTAAACTTTCACTATGCCGTACTAGCAGTATGTAGAGAATGTGTATTTCCTAACCTATTCGCTATCTACCTATAATAATTATACTTAAAACGTTGGTTTTTTATGCAGTTGATATTATATAACAGAAAAGGATCATGTTTTTTAAGGACTATGCTATTCGTCATCAGTGAATTTTTTCAAGAGTACGATCTACCAGAGTAACTCAAGAAGAGGTAGAATCGAACTTTTAAAAAAGTTCAGAGTTGACAGAATACGCACACCTTCGCGTAATAATACAGGGCTCATAATAAATCTGGCTTCGTAATTCCTAATGTACTAGTAGTTGCAGTGCCTATTATATTTACAGTTACTTTAACAACTACCCGAGTGTGTGTGGCATAACGTATTATTATTGTTTGGAATAAAAATAAAAGATTTCTTATCTTTGTAACCTTACTTTATGCATCATAATGTGTCTCTGGGGTTAGCATGGTGTTTCTTTTCGTGTTATATATTATTAGCAATTATTAATTAGTAACAAAAAAAAACGACAAAAAAAATCAAAAAATGCGTTGCTTATTTGTAGAGTGTGTGTGTATATAAGATATCAACAATGGATTCGTTATTCCTACTATGCTTGATATGATGATATTTTGTTTAAATATCATCATCGATTTTTTCACGATTATCTCACCATTATATTCTGTAGTCGTAGATTTCTCTGAGTTTCAGAAGTTATATCTTGAGCATACATTCCATAATATGATAAATAAATAATGATAATAATAACAAAAGCTAACTCATGTGTAGTATACATAAATCGATTAATTGTATAAATGTACTAGTACAAGAGAGGTGATGCAAATTGCAAACTATTGATACACGTAACATTTGTATAAAATTTTGGGGTCAATACTTATTTCTCACGGGATATCATTTGGTGACGATCACTGAGGTATATTTGTATGTAATATTTATAGAGTTAACGCAGATAATTAAAGTGTAATTGTAATAATTGTATCCATATAGGACCTATATGATGTTTCCTTCTTCTACTGTACTTGAATTGTCTATTTTTTTACGGCGGACGAAAATCTTACTCCTACAATTAGTTCTCACTTTTAAATGTAGTAAGTAATGATCATAATCGGAGTGATAAGCTTAGATTGTATTACAGGGTGAACAACTAGTATATGAATGACTATAATTAAAAATTCTTGAAAGACTATATTACTACAAAAATGATAACAATAATGACATGTGTATGTAGTAGTAGTAGTAGTATGTGGTATATACTTTGAGTAGATTCATCGGAAAGCAGAGCAAAAAATGCACAAAGTTACAAAGCAAACATTTCGCTAAAGTGAAATCGCTGAGAAGGCAAAATGTGTACAGCCAGGCAACCAAAATTATTAGCAAATGCATTATTTTCACCTGTTTCAGTTTAATTATAAGAACTAATGGTTTTTTCACTTGTTGCTTTTGGATAGAGTTAATTTCTCAATTAATTAATCATCATAATGGTTACGGATTTTTTTTATACGCGTGAATGTAGTAGTAGTAGAGTAGAGATTTGATACCATGCTTAGAGTAGATATTATCTTATGATTTTACAAAAATTACCTTATTTTTTTATACGTATTTTTGTTAGCAAGCAACTGCTTCCATTCGACGAGCATAAAAGAGTATAAAACGACAAGACACGTTCTTATCTTACAGAAATGAAAAGAAATGAAATAGAAGCCAGGCACAACCTTATCATCATGGATAAAGAATTACTCAATACTTGTAGACTAAACTAAATAAACAACTTATAATATAGTAGATCGTATATATAGTACCGCTTTTCTACAAAGAATCTCTTGTTGTACATGTATCACACAAATGACACTAGATTGGAATTAAAGTTAACCTGTGAAGTGTCCCATATCTGCCTGTGAAGTATCTTGACGTAAGAATTTAGTTTAGACTTCCACTGGAACTGGTCGACTCACGTGCTGCAACAATGGTGCCGGGTTTACGTGGGATCCGAGGTTGTGCAAATCCTTTGGTACCGTCTGGTCCGTAGGGCTGACGAACGACAACTAATCGGGGAGCGGATTCATCAACTGAAAGCTTGGAAAGGCGGTTCAGGAGACGTTCAGGACGTTGACTTTCTCTGTAGAACAATAAACATTCCAATATATATCAATTTCACTATAAATAAACTATCTTGTCGGTCATAAAATGAGATTGCAGTGATTTACGTACCCAATTTTAACAACGGAGCATGCAGAGGACTTTCCGTTTCTTGGATTCTGCAGAATGACGAATTCTACTTCATCACCAGGGTTTAAATGCTGGTGATCCTTGACTTCAGACATGTGGAAGAACAATTTCTTTCCGTCCTCCAGTTCATGAGATAGGAAGCCATACTGACCTGTTTCATTAAATTGACAAAGTAAAATTAATGTTAGTAATGTTAACTATACGGAGCTACGAAATGATGACGGTTGCTGATAATAATAAATAAAGCGAACCTTTGACAGCCTCCACAGTAGCACGCAGCTTCTTTCGTACAGCCCTAATGTTCACAGGTTTGCCTTGAGCATCCAATTGAAATTCAACACCCTCACCAGCCTATCAAGTAGAAAAATTCAACCATGAGTCAAACCATATCAACTCATGCAATTATGAGTGGACTGAGAGTAAAATTGACAAAGATGACAACTGCCATACCTGCAGCGTTTCTTTCTTGTTCAACATGGAAATGATTCCAAAATTGTATGAGTGACCATCCTGTCCGTCAATGATTCCAGTGTATTCAGACTGATCTGGGTTAGCACCACGCAATGGTCTGCTCACCACACCTTGTAAAATATCCGGGAATATTGCTGCTCTACCAATAGAGCCTTTAGGAAGAGGTTTTACAATGTCAGCGGCATTTTTGCCGTTGGCGCTGGCCTTTGAACTAACGACGTACTCAACTTCTTGTCCCACTTCCAGAGTAGCAAAATCCCCGACTAGGGAGCTGGAATGGAAAAATATTTCTCCATCTTGTGCCATAGTTTCGATGAAGCCAAAGCCATCCTTTAGTGCAGCAATGTAGCCCTTCATTACAACCCGAGGGTTCTTTGAAGAAGAGGAAACTGAAGAACTTGGAGAGCTGCTGACACTTTCCTCAGAGTTAAAAGGGTGATCGTAACGGCCCATTCCGTTGGAGAGCAGGTCGGAGGAGTCGAGACCCCCGAGGTCTTTTTGGCCTTCGATATCTTTTGTGAGTTCATTCCAAGTTGGACTGTCAAGTAGTCCTCCATCGTGTTGCTTAGAAAACTTATCCATGCCGTTTGCCAGGTATGAACTGATTCCAGCACTCAACCCTCCAAGGGTATCATTTCGCCCCTCTGGTGGAGACGAAGATGCTGACAATGGTCGATTTCC
>JAQIXX010003162.1:0-20916 GCA_034700605.1 Willowsia nigromaculata
ACTTCCTTTCGTCAGAGTTCGTCACTTAAATGTACCGATTCATCTACGTGATTCCCTCGTGTTTACCACGATTTATTTAAGCCATTTGGATGTTGAAATCATTTCTAGAATTGTTGATGTTTTTCGTCCAAGCGTAGCAAGAGGCAAGCTATTTTTTACGCAAGTAGCTTGCAGTCTTGCACATCTTTCATGATTTGTTTACCGTATTTACTGTCATTTAATGACATACATATAACGAAGGAGATACAATGGAGTACACAAAACATAACATGTGAATACGAAAGATTTTCTGCATGAATTTACTCAAAGTGCATTCCTTAACGCATCAATTTCATTTCACCTGCTTCTTCTATTCAACCAAACTAACAAATTACTGGCCGCATGCTGACACTTGATTGGCATGGACTAAGCCACCAAAAAATTAACTGGTGTAATTCCAAATGCAGATTTTGCATGTTCACACTAATTAGCAATGTTATTTTGGTTTGTGGATGAGATGGGGAACAAAAATTCGCTACCTTTGTAGTTTCTGCTGTTAGTGCAATATGAGAAACCTTTATAAGACAAAAACACAGCAAACGTTACCCCGTAGTGAATATTTCTATTCAACATCATGTAATGCAAATCGTTAACTCAAACAAATAATAACTATGCAAATAGAATTTCATATTGAAAGATTTTGATTTTCAGTTTGTAAATTGTAAACATCTGCGCAGAATGCAAATGTAGTCCGCTCACTTGAGCTTCAGTTTGTCATAAAATACTGTATTGATTTTTATCCTCGTTCAAAGCTTCAATGATATTGGGGAGAGCTTATATCCGGGTTATGCAAAGAAGACACACTTTTACATGGTTTTAAAAATGTTAAAAATCATACAACCACTTTGGGTAGTGTGGCACGAGGAGTGCTAATTTTAACCAAAACACACATACCTGGCGACACATTAATCCCTACAGGCAATTAGCCGCATATTACTAAACGCGAGAGAACCGAAATGAAATGTGTTAACAAAAATTGCAAACATAAAACACTTCCAAACAAAATTGGTGGTAAGGTAAGAATAATAGAATACAAACATATAAAAGTGCGCTCTCTATTCTAATTCTTATTTTGACAACTACATTACGCCTTTGTGTGTCATTTCATAATATATAGAGTCTTTGTGGTGAGTGATAAAGAAAAATGCAATAAATATGCTTTGACTATTGGCTGTTTGCTTGTATTCTCTCTCTTAACAGTGTTATTGTCATCCTTATGAATGAAAAATAAACTTACCTAGATTTGAGTTGGAGGAAGCTTTGTTCAATTCTGCAAAAACAGGAAAAGTATAACTGCTCAATTGGCAATCCTGTCGATCACGTTAATACAGACACACCTTGACTCAACAACAGTGTCAAAAAGGAAACTGAAACTAGGTTTGTGATGTTGTTGACACGTTGAAACGTTCCAAACTGCAACTAGCAAGCAGTGCTTTGTGCGCTTTCAGGAAAAGCAAATATTATGATGATTACACACTATTGCACAATATTTTCCCTAAAAGCTTACTTCCGGTTTTGATGATTCAAACGTTGTAATGACACTTATTACACGAAATATTACATGCATTATGTCTCAACTTACTTTTTGAGCCTTTGTACATGTAGTCAACTCACCAGCACAATTGATATTGATGCATTCACAAACGATAGCGTCTTCTTTTTGTATTGTGTTCCTTATTCCATTGATAAACGCAAACTCTTTCTTGTGAACATGCTTGGATAATATGTTATATGGAGGGACAAGTGACTTTTACTACGTCATCAGCACATGAAAATGCTCTCACCTGCTTTGATCAACTGTTCATGTCAATTTGCCATTTTTTCTTGAATCATGGAAAACTACCATCAGCCAACAGGCAAGACACCAAGTTTTGTCATTATGGCATACTTTGATAATCACGCACACGTAATAATTAATAATGTTTGTGGTTTATACATGTGAACATACATAGTCGTTAGTCGCTGATTTGTTGACGGAGTTTCCTGTGAACTTTTAATAGTAGATTTTATGCACAAATGCAACTCGTGAGGAAATATACCGAATACCGGTTCGGTCACTCCAACTCCAGGAATCCTCGTGGCTGAGAACACAATTAGTCAGAGGTTATATCATAATGCTACTGATTTATAACTGGTACGACTTGTGTTAGTCGTTTTTATAGAAATTCCCACGATATTTTTTTGCAATGGGCTTACGTAGGCTCTGCAAGACATGTGAGGTATTATCCCAGTTTCATACATAACTAGTCACTACCATTGTCTAAATGTTGATTTCAAACCTTCGTCATGAAAAATCGATCCTTTTCTATCGCAATAATTAGTAATGACGCCAGCAAAATCTTCAGAGTTCATTTACGCGATAAAATTTTCATGAAAGCAGGCAAAAGGCAAATCCATCCTTCCATTTAACCGATGTTGCAAGGGCAGAAGGATGTATGCAGAGAAAACTAAATGGGTAGCACATCGACTATCAAAGTTTTATCATATCACCATCTTTGCAGAGTATTTGACATTTACCTTGTGTGGTTATTTCTAATTTCTAATGCATAGCGCATTCAATGACGATGAATGATAAAACAGTAATCCAGTTAATCCCAAATCCACTTTCTGTCATGTCATTGCGAGTTGTCATATGTAATTAGCGCACTATTTCCCAATTCCAGAACTACTCGTCACGCAATAATGAAGCTGATAATTATCACAAAGGTAATTAATACAATATGACATAGTGCGAGTGTGATAGTTTTAATAATGCGGCGCATCGCTGCTGATGTAAGCATGTTAGTTAAGTAAGTATGTATTCTCGTAGTTAAACGCATTTCAACAATTAGCAAATGCATGCTAGACTGGAGACTGAACCTCTGGACTATTCTTGGTTGTGATATGTTATTGAGGTTTTTCGTTCCATAATATGAATTCAATATCAGGGGAATTTGCCCATGCCTCCTCTCCGTGTTGCAAATTAAAAACCTTCGTTCATCCCACATACATACGTGTATGTTACGTACGTATTAATTTGCTGCTAAAAGTTTGATGAATTTATGAACTTTCCTTCCACTCACATTTCATTATTGCTAACACTAACACTCTGACATAGGATTTGACAAATAAAAACTGACAATGGCACATTATTTAGGAAAGCGACAAAAAATATTTTAGATGAGGATGCATACCATTTTTAATACACCATTTGGTTTTGTTAAAATGAAAATTGGAAGAGATAGACTAGGAAAAAAACGTGTAAATTTATGACACGAACAAAGCATAATTTGCAAATGTACATACTGATATTAGTGTACTCCTATTAATAGCTTTCTGCAGATAGGTGCGACCTTCACTGCTTCATAATGTCCTATTTACTAGAAGGAATTAACTATTTAGATATGCACAATATTATAAAAGATAATTTCAGGTTAGTTATCCCCGGTTTGATGAGTTGAGAGCGTGCACAAAGGTATTCGCATTTGATAATAAAATTACTTTTCATTCATTGAAATCGGTCAAATTATACAATATGAGTGTGAATGGTAATTTTGAGTAATTATAGTAGTTGTTAAAGTGGGAGTTGTACCCTACCACGAGGCATTTATGATTCTATAATTAGCTTGAAGAAAGTAAAAAATATCTACGTACCAACAAACGAGCAAGTCATTTTTTCTACGTCTACTAAACATTTTTTATAGCTAAATTGCCTTTCTGTACACGTGTTGACTTTATATGTATGTAGCTTTAGCGAGTTGGAAAATGCAGTTTTTGACTATGTCAAATCCAAAAACTCTGACTGGTGATGAATGAAACTTTTTTAAGGTGGTAGTGCTAATAAGTTGCTTATTCATGGTTTATGCATAAAATGATAAACAGCCACGGGAAAATTATGGATGACAAATTTCTTCGTTGCTTAACTGAAAAAGTATTGTAGAGTTCTAGTTTTAACATGTACGCTTATTGTGACTCATCATCAAAAGAACAATTACAGATTTCTAATTCGTAATAACCGAGTTTTCGATGATGCTTCATTTTTTGTCTTCTAAGTCATTTCATCCGTTTGAGCATGAAGAAGTCAGACTCCAGACAATGCAGCTTTCGAGGTCGATGTACGCATGCGCCATGAAAGAGAAATGGGCTTAATTATTGATGACTCATTAGGTATTTATTTGTCACATTATTTGATCTTCTTACTACGAATCACACGGGATTTCGGTGTAAGGTAAGGAAATGCAATTTTCTTTTTAATATGTTATGTCAATAGTCAATGTCCTTGATTGAGAGCAATCTTTATTCTGGGAGTTTGCTATTGAGTCCAGAAAGATGTCAGTAGCAAGTAGAAGGAGAATTTTTGCTTCATTGCCTTGTGAAAATGTTTTTCTCAGTTTCGTTTGGTTGATTGGATGGAAAAGAATGACCGTTGCTTGCAACATCCAATATGCAATGCATGTAATGGTACTTGAGCCGTTACTTTCTTTTTCACATCTTGCTCATCATGAGCTTGCTTAGAGCTCTACTATCCAGCCAGTATCATATCCAGCTAATAAGCTAAAGCTTACTACGCATTGAAATCATGATTACGATGATGCTCTCTTACTACTAAAGCAACAACTTCATAACAACGGATCTGCAGAAAACACAACAAAACATTGTCTGCATACCTACATCCACCATCCACCCTGCACGCTAGTAGGACTGAAAGGGACTGAAAGTTGAAATATTCTCAGTCGTTCTCCCTCTCATCATCCCTTCATGTCAACGGACCTTTCATGAATTGTTCGTGTTCATTCTTGAATCCAGCTGCTCTCAGAGTGAAACGTACATTTTTTCCGAGTTACATTATAGTTGTTAGTCTCAATCAGGTATTTCCCTATCTTATATGCAGAGGTAAGTTCATTGATAATTTAAAAACTTACATTAAAGCAGTAAGTGAAGATTTGCTTTTGTCTTTGCTAAAAGTGCAATTAAAAAGTCACAAGTATTGACCAGTGTTTTTGAATGCATCATTCACACAGGTAGGGGAGTAGGTGAAACATCATCATGAGCCAAAAAAAGCCTGTTGGTCAACCGGCTTTGCAGTCGGTGGCAAAGCGGTATGTTCGTGGAAAGGAGCCTGCCCCCAGCCTTCTAAACCACTACAGAGGACATCGGGGCAATATCAATTCTGTAGCCTTTCATCCGCATTTGGAAACTGTGTATTCAGCAGGAGCAGATAAATATATTATGAGTTGGAATTTCAAAAAGGAAACCAGAGCGTTGAGGTACAGACTCAGAAAGATTCCCGTAAAAATGCATGTTCCAATATCTTGTACAATATTATATTGGCATAATTTGACAACTTTATGGTTTTCAGGTTTGAAGGTCACACAGCAGTAGTTAATGAAATCTCTCTTTCAAAAGATGGTGATCTCATGATATCAGCTTCCGATGACAATACGGTTCGAGTATGGGTACCGTTAATAAAAGGAGAATTTGTTTCGGTGAAGGCACACAGTGCGGCAGTTAAATCTGCGTGTTTTAATCCTGTCAATTCATCGCAATTTGCAACATGTTCCAATGACAAAAGTATAAAACTGTGGTCGGTTCAACACTTCAAAACTAAAACTAACGCTACCAAATTTAAAAGCCACGAGTTCATAACGTCATTCACGCATCATACCAACTGGGTTCGTTCTGTTCGTTTCTCTCGAGATGGGCGTCTGCTCTGCTCCTCATCTGACGATAAAACGGTTCGAGTGTTTGATTTGAGAAGCAATTCCTGTACACATACTCTCTCTTGTGCTGCTGGAACCCCTACAAAAGCGGATTTCAATCCTTGTGGCGGATATTATGTTGGAGTGTCCACGACGGATAACTCATTCCTACTTTATGATGCTCGGATGGAAAGACTGCTTCAAAGTTACACAAATTTAAGCGAAGGTCCAGTGAATAGTTTTGCGTTTCACCCAGACGGTGATTTCGCTGTCGCTGTTTCTGAAGATGCAAAGATAAAGATTTTGGATTTGGTGGAGGGCAGGCCAATATTTACTTTATATGGACCTCGAACCGGTGTTTTGACTACTGCGTTCAATTCTGATGGAAAACTTTTTGCAACAGGTGGTAAGGACATGGAGTTACTAATTTGGAAACCGGTTTTAATTCCGTATTCAGATGCTGAAATTGTGTCTGATTATAAAGAGAACTCTGCAAGTTCCACTTCAAATCAAGAATCAAACAGACAAGTAGGTTATAATGGAAGAGACAGTGTGAGTAGTAGTAGATCGAAGACTGCGAGTCGATCTAGTTCAAAATCTTCTGTTGCTTCATGACATAGTGTATCCGCATTCCAGTTGTTTTTAACATTGTGTTAGGAAAACTTTTATATTTTCGAATTCTTGAATTATTATTTTATTGAATTAGTACAATTATTTTATTGATCCCAGTGTATATAAAATTTTCAATAAACAAAAAATATTAGAATGTAACATGTCAGATTAGCCAAAATTGGACTTAATTTACAGACGAACATTTTCAGTTTTGTACAATAAAAGATATCATTAAAAAATGCATATGTGTAACGTAAACTATGGTTAAATAATGTTTTGGGACGCATACTGCCAAATGCATAAGGCTCCAGTGACGTGAACATTTAAGGATCTTATTATGCCAACCTGTGGTATCTCTATACATTTGTCCACCAAATGAAGTAACTCAGGAGGGATTCCTAATTTTTCATTCCTGAAAATATAATTTACAAAAAAAAAATTTGTACTTTGGCCACTTCATAGAATGTGTAAACGGACATTTTTAATTTGTACTATCAGTCAATTTACCCTAGTAGTAAAACAGACTTCTTCGGAAAAACAAAATCTGTTAAAGGAGTAGACTCGTTCGCTTGTTCCACACCCAATATTGTATATCCTTTGGTTGAATATGTTAACAGAAAACTTTCCAAGTCTCGAACAGGAACCTGCAATAAAGGTCAGGGGCACCATGAGAAATACTGAGCCCTTGTGGAACAAGTGCATTTTTATAGCTCATAATATTTGCTGATTCAGTGATTTACCTCAAGAATATTGACCCAATTTTGTGCACTTACGCTTAAGCTTTGGAAATGCTGGTCATTTACAACTTTTAAGCTATTAATCACATATTTTTGAACTCCAAATATTTCACATGTCCTACACAAGCCCCCAAGATTGGGAAGGTGGTCCAAGAGAGATGCAACGACGACTAGTCCATCTTCACTAATGCATCGTTTCTTACAAGTTGTATTGGAATACTCTTCAATTTCCTCTGAAGCAGAGAGAATCTTCCAAGGATTGATTTTCTTTTGATAGTTCATTTCGTTATTTTGGACTTGGGACCGAGACGGTTGCTGATTTGAAGAAAGGCTTTGATTGGGAAGTTCCTCACCTAACTCTCTACCGTCAGCAACGACAGTTTTTAGGTGCCAAGCTGATTTTTCATGCTCCATATATATTTTCTCCAACTCTGTAGATTCAATCGTGGAAATCTTTGGTTCGTTTTTCCTTTGTCTAGCGGAGTATTGTACTTGCACCATTTGTCTAATCGTTCTCGGCTGCAAGATGCATTCATCCTTAATCATTCCAGATAGTCTTGGCAAAAGCGTAAATATTACCTATGTACATACAATACAATACAAGACATTTTCAAAATGCCATACCATAAATCACTTTTGCTTTTCTTCAATAAATAATGGTGAAGTGGATTACCTCAGGACAATAATGAGTATTACTGTCAAATACATTCACGTAAAAGTCTTGAGATACATTATCCAAGAGTTTTGAACAATTGCCAGAAACATAGGCTGAAGCTCTCGTCAAAGCCGATAACACAGCTTCGTGTTTATCTGTGACCTCCGTAAAGTTTAATTCCAGTGCTCTTTCATATATTTTTTGAAATGCAATCTAAATGACGAAACAGAGATCAAAACTGAACATGCAGTGCAAATGTGAATGTATGAAATAAATACAATTTCTATACCTGGGCGTAGATTCTGACGGTCAAATGCTGGCTTAACGTTAATGTGGCAAGTGATTGAAGAGCCCTGTCAAAAAAGTGTGAACACTTCAGCAGCTTCGACACTTGTAAGCAAATGGTAGAGAAAAAAGCACCAAATCCCAGCCTAGTTTGTATACACTTAAAAAAGCAAAACAAATATTCAATATGAAATTTCCGAACTTTATAATTACATTATTACAAGCGAACGAGCAAAGGCTTTAACACTCACATTATCCAAACAGTCAAAGAATAGACTGTTTAATTCGGGATACTGCTGAACAACCAGTATTATTAACCATTCTCCCATGTAACGAACACTAGGCTGTGGACTGTCGGCAGAGAGGGAAATTAATGCTTTCCCCAGGACTTCCCGACTAATTTCCTGCGTCATATGAAATGTTTATAGATTATAAAGCATAATTTATAATATGAAAAAATATCTAAATGTAATGATGAAGTGTATTGCGCAGGCTTCGTACAAAGTCGAAATAAGGCTGTAAAGTCAGTAGTAATTGCCATGTCCGCTGCTTGATTCTGTGAGTCAAAGACCCCTGAAAGTATCGCTTCCGGTTTTTGGACTCCAGATCATCCCTTTGCAAAACGGTATGCACAATGTCATGTAACAAAGTTGATCCGATGTTTCTTGTTCCTTCATTAGACAATAGGAAGGCAATATCTGACCGCAGTTTCTCGCACGCCAAAAGTCTTGCTTTACAATCAGAACTGAAGCTTCATAAAAACGAAGAAAAACTTGGATTAATGGACAAGGCAAAAATAGACGGATAAATTGTTGATGGGTATAATTTATTTTGTGAATATGTAGTTACTTTTCAGGGTCATTGCTATCATCCTCATCGGCATCTCTTCTCAGGTAGTCCCAAATGGCAAAACTCACTCTAACAAGGAAGCATGAAAAGGAATCACACATTACGATGTGGTACGAAGATATTCAAAATTAAATAAATATAACCTCATGCTTGTACTGTGAAATTGTGGAAGCCTACCTTATATTCTTTGCCAAAGGTCCTCCAGCCAAGGCTGCTTTAACTAGCACCTGATGTACATTGGTTAACAAGTCCACTGGATAATCTGTCCGTACCAGTTGCTCAACAAGAACAAAAGGAAGTCCACTCACGGTTTCTCCGTGTTCAAAAAGCAACTCGGCGTACTGCAATTAAGACCAAAAATATATGAAGCTTCGCTTCAAGGGTTTTTGATTTGCAAATAGTGATTAGTACCTTATTCAATGAACCGTTATGGACGAAATAAGGACAACTCATGAGCTCTACAAAAGCTTTTATCACAAACCAAAATGCTTCACTTTTTCTGAATTCGAAGACTAGGCTCCAACCCACGGATGCAATGTCATCAAGTAGAGGGCATCCATCCCTAATAAGTAAGAAGATATGCACAGTCGTAATTGTTATTAAAAACTCATACATGAACTGGAGAAAGCGTTGTCGCACATTTTAACAGTCATTTCATTACCATTCATCGTCATAATCAACTAGTGTAGTCACCGATTTTGCCAACAACAGTCCAGCTGCAACACCTTGCCAGCTGCATTTTTCTACTTGGTCCACGATCAGGGCCAACAAAGTTTTTAACAATTTTTTATCAATCGATGACTTTTCCGTGTTTTCGATTATGCGGGTGTACATGCAAAATTGCATTTGGAGGTACTCTGCAAACATATTTCTTTCGGTAAGGGAAAAATAGCTGTCACTAATATTACTCGTCACATCAAAGTTGCAAGAAGTAAAGTCTTTCAACACATTTAAAGAAACAGTTGTCTCATTTCCCCCCTTTAAAATATGTAATTTTAGAAGTAGGAATGACTTCAATCTGCATGAGGAGGGTTTGAGATCAGGAAGAGGCTCCGCATCCAAGCTTACACATTTCACAGAATTTAACACCTCCAATCGTCGAACGCAGAAGAAAAAGTCATCCTCTGAACACTGCCAGTCATCATCCTCATTTTTCGCCAGCATTTTGCAGACTTCATTAAACATTTTTATGTAAATTGATGCTAGGTTTTCCTGACAATGTTGCTGGTAAAACTCATGCAAAGCTTGCCCACAACCTGGCAAAATTTCTTCATTGCAATTGCACCACGCAAATTGCTCAACAGTCGACAAGACTTTTTCCTCATCGCCCAGTTCTGAGGAGACCGCAAGAAATCTGAGCATTCCAACTGTAGAAGTAGAACTCAAATTTGTTTTGGCAAAGCGATAAAGGTTTGATTCTGCTAAAAGTTTGCTGAGTATGTTTGGTCCTTTTTCGTTGATGGTTTTATTAACTTCCTGAATGTGTTCTTTTACGTGTTTTGCATAAAATACTTTTGCAGATATTGAACCAAGGAAAGCAAGTAATTTCATGATGAAAAAGGAATTTGGCTGAATTTCTGGCATTTCTTTAACATAAGGCATGATTTTCAAAAGAATCCTTATACAGCGATCTTCCAAAAGTTCGCGAAAATATTTACTTACAGTGGTTAGGTTAGTTGACATCAAAAGTGCAAGGTGGTTCATTAATGATTCTAAACTTGTTGGGATTTTCTGACCGGAAACGCTAGCTTCGACATCTTGTCCATCACAGAAGATTTCATTCAGAGATGCGACAAGAAAAAATATAGTGTGAGGACCCATACATTTCCCAGAAGATGTGAGAAAGTCTAGGATTACCTCGGCTGCTTTAAATTTTGGAAGTTGTTGATTTGAATACAAACGTAAGAGAAAGTGGCTGAATGTTGAAATATTTTTGAAAAATTCTGCAGGCTCGTTGAGAACCCATCCTATATGATCTCGGATTAAAGGCATTATGAACTTTTCCATTAAGTCTTTGGCAAGTTGAAGGTAGGCCGTGTTTTCTTCGTTTTCCAGATACTCTCCAGTCATTAAAAACTGTTCAAACCCTTCTTTGACAACAGTGCGATTATCATGACTAATCATTTTTCTCAGGAGAATGGGCAGCCATACAAGGACGGAGTCATTGGAAGAGTATTGCTTGAAGATTTGAAGTTTTTGTAAAACTGGTTGTACAATATGAAGTTGAGTTTCGTTCAGGATGTCATGTACATCAAAATAAGCATCCCAAAACTTGGTGTAATTTTGGAGCTCCATATTCTTCAATGATATCAAAGATACTTCCGTCACGCTCGCATCAAAAATTGGATTATTTCGAGAGTACTGAGTGACGAGATGCTTCAAGACAAATGCAGCACGCTTTCTGGTTTCAGGCTTGTTGGATGACATGTCTTGCATAGTTCCACGTATCAAAACTGGTGTTAGAGCCTTGCCAGTGCTTGTTCTCCAAAACGAGGTATCCTCAAAGTACGAAGCGAAAACCATGTAAATCTCAGGGAAATGACTAGACGATAAAGAAATTTGTTGCAGATTTGCACACGTTTTAGGCTCATTTCCCATGTTCACAATTTCACACCAGAATTTGAGGAAGCTCACTCCATTCTCACATGAAAGGAGCTGCAGCATGTTTATCCCCATAATGCCTTCAATCGTCTCCATTTCTTTATCAATTAATTTGTTGACGGCTGTCTTCAGTTCAGGCGACATTTGAAATTGCTTGATCTGCACTGCAAATTTCCAAACTTTCTGACTCACGCCCATGATTCGCATGAAATCTGACTTTCCCAACGAAATCCCTGTCGAGCTAACTAGAAATCTCATTGATTCTCCAAAAATATTCATGCAATACTCGATCACAGTTTCCATCTCTTTTGTGTCTCCTTCTATTGATATCATATTCATTTCTACAAAGTCGTATATCAACTGTACAGTAGGCAAAATGAGCAATGATACAATGTGCTCGCGATCTGTTTCATGACTTTCACCATCTCCACGTGACTTTGCATTTCCCAGTTCACTAAGCACTGCTTTCAGCAACTTGTCACATTCACGCAACGCTTTCCATCCCATTTCCTTTCGTACACCTTTGGGAAACACTTTAACCATGAGAAGAAAACTACGGATGTATTCCACTTGAAATTTAAACACTCCAAAGCAAGTCCCATCTCTAAGCTCATTTTGATCCTCGTTAAATGATGATAACTTCAAAACATCAACTAGATGATTTTGTCTCAGGATTTCGGAAAATTGAAGCATAGCATTTGCCAGATCCTCCTTCAACGCTTCAAGCTGCTGCTGCAGGTGAAAGTTGTCACCACTGCTGGTCAACTTCATTTTCACCGGAAATGTCAAAACTTTTAGGTAATTACTATTCATCAACCTCTTGCATCTGGACATGCACTAATAATATTTTAGTAGTATCAAGTTAAGGACTTCATTGCAAAATCTGTTGCATAAAAATAAAGTCAAAATATTTTTTTTAAAACAATTACTGTAAGATGAACATTTCAAAAGCAAGTTTTGTACATGCACATGGCATAATATTTGGAGTATGGAAACATCATCATTTCGGCAACCCGTTTTCCGCCTTTTATATGCGAAAATGTTTTTTATGGTTGAGTTTCATGACTGACGTGAGCTCGTACATGTTCAAATGGAAAGGTTTAAAAAAAATAGTGTACCCAACTTCCAACAAGGAAAGTCTCAAATCTCAGCCAGCTGAACAAGTTTGTAAAAATGCAGGCAAAACGCGTCATCGCGTCAAACACATGGTCAGGCATTATGCACAAATTTTACAGATATGTGTGGCCTACGGTGTGAAAAAAATCATACAATACATTTTTGTATGGGGCTAAACAATAATATGTACTATCAAGAGGTGAACTGGTGAACAAGGACATTTTACATACAATTCACACAAGTTTACTGATATACAGCGTTACATTACTAGGTGGATTCTGTTTCATTCTGGTGCATGTGCATGGGTTCAGGAATGGAGAAAAAGTTTACCGTGGAGTTTGCAATAAAAGTGAGATGAACATGTGAACAGCTTGGTTGTATATTATTATGTGCAGCCAACTCATTATGCATACACTCTGTCCGTAGTTTGTTCATTCAGATTTCTCAAAAATAAGGAAAGGCAGCTAAAAAAGATGATGATCTGAACATAGTCAGTCTGTTCTTTAAGCAACAACCAACAACGGGAGCAGCACATTTGTTTCAGAAACACGTTTGCATTTTTACATCTCTCCATGTATGAACTCGCACAAACTGCGTCAGCCATAAATTATATTGAATATATTGTTCAAATAATGAGGCATACTGTTTACAATTTAATAGGCACGAAAATAAACAACAGAAAAATATTACTAGAGTGAGCAATTCAACATCGATTCTAAACATCACATCCTTTCGTTACTCTGAACAAAAGCCACATTTACAAGAAGAACTAATTCTGAATTCATAACACATTCTAGCATGTGATAATACATAAATTATCATCCGATATTTTCCACCAACTTTTATGGTACATTAAAGATTATTCTTTTCGTTTGTACAAAAGTTTTACACAGATATATATGCCTAAGTGTCTTGTTTATTTTCCAGACTATTACTGTTATGAACACATAGCTTTATCTATCCTTAAACATTGAAACTGATTGTACAGTACTCGCTTTACTATAAAACTGGGTGAAATTGAAACCATTAAATCTCACATTTGTCGACATTCTGTACAAATGTAAAAATGGGAAGCATTGCTATATTATTCGCTAATCTTTCCGGCAAAAATTCGCCACTTATTAACCGAGGTATTTAAAATGAGGAAATGGTTTCTCTTGACTGGGCTGACCATCATCAGAAATGTGACAAAATTGTTCGTTTTTAGCTTTCGACGCTATCACCGCCACCAGTAATGCAGCTGCAGTGCAAAGTGTGTATGCACAACACGTAAAAAGTTCTACACAACACCCATGTCACTTTCTCCTCCTTAACACTCAGTCCCGGACTTTGTTTTGACAGTATTTTCTACATTGACATCTCAACGCAGCCAAACTAACAACACGCCAAGTGAAAACGCTCTGTTATGTGTACATTTTTTTGCAGAAAAAAATTTGCATGATTACCGCATGCTACTACACACCTCAAAATACAATTATAATGCACTTCTACTGAGACTGAACTCACTGCCAGCTTGAAAAAACATAACAAACAAATAATTTAATATAAATTTTAATGAGTGCACTGAATTTAACGCTCGCTCTGAATGCAGTATATTAGTTTACAAGATAAGAGTTGAGCAAACAATGACTTTTAATGATACAATGGCAGAGCCTGATAGAGCAGGGTCGAACCCTAATTTATTAGGTGTTCCGCAGCAAGCTTCAAGGCACAGGAGACCATCTTGGGCACGTCCCATGACACCTCAAACGAGACGAATTATTAGGGAAGAGGATGACGAATGGAGTACACCAGTGGCCAAGATACTCCAACTTTATTATGACCATGAAAGTTGGCAACAAGCGCAGGAAATTTTGGAAGGACCTACTGCAGTATGCAGGAAGATTGGGGATGAGGTATGTAAATGCTAAAATTATAATCATAATAATTACCTTTGCAGTCTCTTAACCTAGATAATTTTTTGCTATTACACTAGGCCAGGAGCATCGCTGCAAGGCATATAATTGATCGACTGAGAGAGAAAAATTTGCTGAATAAAATTCACAAAGTAGCTCCGAGATTACGTTCAGCAGTGGAATTGCTCTCTAAACCGGATGCAGATTATGTATACCCGCACTTCCAATATGTAGTCAATGAAATGCGAGATAAGTATCCAGAGGTCTACACGTCCGTTATAACAAACGTATGACTTTTTAAATCAAATTCAAATGGACAAGTGTTAATTTTCATACAAGTCGATAATATAAGATGAACTGATTTGATTGATTTCAGGTGAGGATAAGAATACCATCGGAAATGAAGCCGTCGCATATGCTCGTGTCGTTAGCCAAGTCCACAATCGAGGATCAGTATGGAGAAATTAAAATGAGTTGGGGAAAATTCGTGGCCTTGCTTGGTCTATGCGGTGCATTGGCTGTGGACTCTGTGGATGAAGGGTATCCTGATGGCGTTGCAGAAATAGTCGAGACCTTTGGCATAATAGTGGAACAGGCAATGGGCGAATGGATTAGAAGGGAGGGAGGCGGTTGGGAAGGATTTATTAGGCTGAATGTGTACAAGGCTAGGATTCCTCCGGTGCCACGGACGTTATTTATTATTTTTGTATTTTTCCTAGCCTTATATTTTCTATACTATCTCATAGTAGCTGCACTGACAATGATCTTACAGAAAGATACTAGCATAGACTTTTGGAGAAAATGGTACACAGTGTTACCCGAACAGGGTTATTGCTATTCTGCTACATTTCCAAACTTTAGTCGAACTTTTATTAGCTTACGTGGTGATTGTCCTAACCCTAAGAATCCGTTACAATATTTGTATGCGCAACGCATTCATCGAGATACTTTAACGATTTTATAATTACAGGTATCCCGCGTGGTCCAAAATGTAGTGCACTCACTCGTTTAGCTATACAAACCGGATACCGATAGTAGTGAATATTATGCATGCTGTGCATCCATGTGAAACTCAAACGTGATCTATGAATATGTGTGTTAATAAAGAAGTTAACCTTTTAGACGGGGTTGTAAAGAGAACATTATTTGCTTATTAAGTAATTTGTCACAAAACAACAAAGGGGAAGTAGCCAACTTTAAAATAAATGACTTAGCATTGATCTTCCAGGAAAAAGAAATACTGTTTCTCAGATGGTACTTGGGACCTTCTACCATACACATTGCATGACATTAATTATTTCGGCTTTTCATATTTTCCCAAAATGTTGCTCCAGGTCTGAAGTGCATACCTAATCATAATAGCATAGCGGTACTACAAATAAATCTGGGTATATAATTATGCAAAACTCTGCAACTTTCTCGGATAATTACAAGACCAAAAATTCGTAAAAAGAGCTCCATTCCACTAACACAAGGTTAATTTTTTGCTAATGTATAGGAGAAATCGGCGTAGTGATTCTTGAGAAAAGCATTGCATACTACAACTCTACATTAAAAGTCATATAATGTAATATCTCTAGAAGTACATGTACGTACGTATATAAAATAAAGCACAATGCATCATCATTTTTTTAACTCCTACGTTGGTCGATATCATGTCGTTCCGACATTTTTCTGTAATAATATACACATACAAAGTTGCCGTCAGTAGTAAAAAGAATATTATTCTTCCGAAAATAGTAAAAGGCTATTTTTGCTGTTGCAGTAAAAGTCATTATTTGTAAGTTTTCTTTCAATCCGTCATGGCCATTGTAATAGCATAATAAACTGCGGAAAAAGAAAAGTTCGCCCCGCTCCTATAAGAGCAGAAAATATTTTATACTTTGACCGTCTCCGTGAATAATAATACACATATCAGTATGCAGTTTTTTCATTATTAATGTCAACTCTCGGTAGCAGGAAATATTGTTGAAACTAAAACAGCACTAAAAAGGACCCCACACTTAAAACGAGCGAACGTCATAGCTCTCTTAAAGGGATCGCTATCATAGCTAATAAAAAATTGTAGAGAAAATTTTCACTCTCTGAAGTACTAAAATCATTTACACTTGTACTATGTTTTGCTCAATATAACAAACGTTGTTAAATTTGTATAATACTTAAGTGGTAGCTCCTCCTGGATATGCATTTTATTTGCAAAAAAAGCATGCCACGGACATTATATGGGTAGAAACTCTATGGATGGTGTGTCAAGGAAAGAAACTGCTTCGCTTCCCTCAATGAGTTCTCTCACTGCGTGATCAAATTTCTACTGCATTGCGAATTTTCGGCATAAGTACTAACAATGGGAGTACATGGATAAGGGAATCACCGATTTTAAAAATTCCTTTTCCATTGAATAGAGCATACTCGAAAACCTCTAAATATTTAATTATACGTTGCACCTCTCAAGCGTTTTGTATCTACAGTCAATTTAGTAAAATATTCAAATCAGCGCTTGGTAGTACCTGCATAAATTACCGGTATGGCACAAATTCTATATAAAAATCAAATTTTGGAGTAAAGGGCTAGAATTTGTCACACCTGGGCTTTGAAGCAAGCTGTCAGATACAAACCTTGGCAGAAACAACATGAAATGAACACTCGAAATATGTTGGTAAGTTTATTTTCATATCTGTACAGTAACCTGGTATTATTGTATATTATATTTTATCATAAATTTAGTGTTAAATTGTCAGAGCTGACTTTATCACGACTTAAAACTTACTGGATTAAATCAGTAAAACCAGTGAAGTAGTAAGTTAGCTAAAAGACGGGCGCCAATACCTTATAGTTAAAGAAATAATTAACTAGTAGATAACTAAAAAGGAAGACAACTATACTTAATTCATATTTTAAAGCTGGGTTCGAACTCTCCATAGTTTTATTCTTCATTATCGGAGTGGCTACTCCAGCTAATATTTTAAGCATCGCATTCTACTCTAGTAAAAGCCATAAACTGACATATCTTCCATTGCTAGAAGAGCTTGGGAAACGAGGTCACAATGTCACCGTCGTCAGTCCCATTTCCGCCACAAAGGTGGTACCAAATGTTACGGAAATACTCGCTCTCGAATGGACGGAAATAGACAGATTAATGTCTAAAGACTGGAACCCATTTGAACCGGAAAAATCCTTGAAAAGTGCAAACCCTTTTTTAATGTTGGATTTTTTCACTGAACTATGCACAAAATCATTAGAGTTGCCTCAAGTGAAAAAACTCCTTAAGGGACAGTTTGACCTCATTTTCTTACAACCAACATTTAATGAGTGTGCTCTCGGGATACTCTACAAGCTCAAAGCACCAATCATTCTTTGGTCTCCTCTTGGAGTCGGAGGGTTTGTTATAGAAAAGGTTGGGAGCCATTTCCCCCCATCATTTATTCCTCATGTGTATGGAGAAGGATTTGAAGGAGAACCAATTTTTTTTCAGCGCTTTAAGAACCTTTTATTGAACCTCTCGTTTGAAATTCTGCTTAAATTTTATTACGAGCCTCACATGACTTCATTGTACAGAACTGTTTTGAAGGATGATAGTATCCCAAGTGTGACAGAAATTTTAAGAGATCAAACAGCCATGATTTTGAGCAATGGACATTTTAGCTTGCATAGATCCAAACCCTACCTTCCGGATGTTGTGGACGTTGGAGGCATACATTCTAGACCTGCCAAACCGTTGCCAAAAGACCTGGAAGATTTTATTCAAAAAGGAAAAAAACATGGGTTCATTTACTTTAGCATGGGATCAGCTCTCACAGGATCAAAAATGCCGGATGCAAAGAGGAAAACATTTTTAAATGTGTTTTCAAAGCTGAAGCAACAAGTTTTATGGAAATGGGAAACGGAAACGATGCCGGATTTACCAGCTAATGTTAAGCTTAGTAAATGGCTGCCTCAGCAGGTTAAAGGATGATGACAATAATAATTACTTGAACTGTACAATATTTTTAATTTACTAAGCAGTTAAGCAATAAATCTTTTCACAGGATTTATTGGGCCATCCTCAAATCAAAATGTTCATTACACATTGTGATGGTGGCAGCACAGAGGAGGCTGTATATCACGGCACTCCACTCATAGGAATCCCCATGTTTGGTATGAGAATACTAAACTATATGTACTAGTATTAAACGAACGCGATTCCTTGGCATCTATATGACTTTTGAGGTGGTATTTGATAATTTGTGCAAACAAAAGGTGATCAAAAGTCTAATGCAAAACTGGCCAAGTCTCATGGATTCATGGTTGAATTAAACTGGGTGAAAATGACTGAGGAAAAACTGATGTCTGCCATTCAGGAAATTTTGAATCAGCCGGATTACTCGAATAATGTAAGAAAACTGTCAAGCATTTTCAAAGACCAGCCTGATGATCCCTTAAATAGAGCAGTCTACTGGGCGGAGTATGTGATAAGGCACAATGGTATGAGAATATTCATTATAGGTAATTAATTTACAAGCAGAAGTAGACAATACGTGTTTTAAAAATCTACTCTATGCAATTTTAGGAGCCTTTCACCTTCGATCAGTAGGAAGAAACTTAAATTTCATGCAGTATCACTCGTATGACGTGATTGCTACCTGCATTGCCATTTTATGCCTATTATTGTACGTTGTGCTTAAATCAATTAAATTATTTGTGTGTAGACTTTGTTGTAAGAAGTCGTATCATTACGAAATACCTATACGTAAGTCAAAGAAAGAATAAACAGTAATTAAACAGTAATAACAGCAAGTAAATTGAGAAAGTTTTTTAAAAATTAACCTGATGTTGCTTTCCTTAAAGGCAAAAGTCTTCAGTTTTTACCGTCCAGCTTTACAATTTTCATGCAAAATGTAGTTATATTTAGCCGTATGGTAATGTCAATTAAACGCAGTTTGCACTGGGTTAATACAATTTTAGTTGCAAAGTAATTTGATTTTAAGCTAAAGTACACATCTAAATGTGTCACCATTTTAAATATGACAGTTTATCATTGCATTTTCTCTCAATAGTTAAATAATACCAGAGACAGCTTCAACTTAAGCCTGAATGGTCTTTTCATGACGATGCACAGTTGCTAGGTTCATATAACTTCAAATGCTGTCGCCAATTCGGCTGCAGACCCGTTTCGGATTCAAAAAGATCCCTTCAAACCAGTAGTAGTTCAGTTATAAGATTTACAATCCTCTGTCGCTCATTATTTGACTCCTCAAGAACAACGTGCAATTGACCATTTTTAATTAAGTCTATTATTTTTCTTGTAATAGCTCAACAAAGCAAAGGATTACAAAATTGCAATCTGCAACAATGCAAAATGTGGTGATAAAGATTGGTCTATCCCAATGAACATGTGGAACATAGGACTAGGACATTCTTTGTATATCCAGAAGATCCATAATTAATCAGTGATTAAAGATTCAGGCAAGGATTCAGATATATGACTACTGCTCACTCATCAGTTATTGCCATTAGAAACTTCGTTGTCATTACTTCTACGACTTTAGCATAGCATAAATGCAACTTCCAAGCTAGGTTTGGGTTGGCAAAAGCTAAAACAATCCCCCTAATAATAAATTCTTGCCATAATAGAATTAACAAATTATACAATTCTGAATGTTATGCAAGCAAATTTTTTTTATATGTTTCTGTCTTTTTGCATGATATATGAAAAGTACAGCCATGATAAGTTTTATATTCTACTGAGAATGCGTCATCAGTCACCAGCAATTTCCTATAAAAAGCCACTCTCGATGGATGTATTGTATGACAACGATTCATTCAGAAACAGCGTAAAATGTCTGTTAAGTGAAGCTAGCGATGTGTAATACGTAATAAATATTTATTTTTGTTCAAGAATATACCAATGAAGAAAATGATATTTTCAGCTTAGTTTTTAGTGTCATACGCAACACATCATTCAATCAAATCAGCATATTATTGCTATTTACCGAAATAATATAAAAGATATTATGTGAAAGAAAGAAAGAAATGCATAGAAAGTTATATCACCTAGCGGTAAGACATGGATATGACTTGACACGAGCATTATTTTCAATGACAACAATACCTTTCCTTTTCCACATTACATCGTTTCATTTGAAGCTGTCAATATGATTCCTTTTTCCATTATGTCAACGAAATTGACACTTTGGCACCTAGTCAGTTAGTTATGCAAATGTATAATAGCCAGAGAAAGAGCAAATATGCACGAAATCTGAGAAAATATGCATGCAAAAATGCACAAAAAATCTACAAAATAGGACATGAAATAGGACAAATTTCCCCCAATTTTTATGCTATTTGCATGAAAAATCAGTAAAATAGGACAAAAAATGACAAAGTTTTCCAATCTTCATGCAACATGCAGATTTTAAGGCATATGCATTCTTAGATACGATCGTATATTACCATTTAATACACATAAATCG
>JAQIXX010003163.1:0-20911 GCA_034700605.1 Willowsia nigromaculata
TCACAATTTCTTGAGACGATTGCGTCGACACAGTGGAAGACTCTGTAACGTTCACAACTGCGCGTGCATGACACTGACGCTGGTTGTGGTGGTGGTATTCTTCGGAAGACACTACATGAACACGTTGAACCTTTGTCTTGTGATGGTGATTATGATTATGATCATGCTGTTTATGATGAAGACGATGTTGATGATGATGCATGCTTTTTCTGTGCATTCTTCCCTGGTCATCACTTTCAGATGTCGGCGTAATTGACACTGCCTCGTGACTGGCAACGTCCGAAGCAAGAACGTTGGCATTCAGCATGTCTGACGGCGTGGGTTCCAACATTTTTCCATGCTTACTCCCATATGTACCCGGTACTGTACGACCCTGGTAGATTTGAAGTTTTTTGAGATCCAGATTTTAAAGTTATTTCGCGCACATATTATTGTCTCATATAATATAGAGTCTTATTTACGTTGGGTCCATATTTTGACTTTCTTTTGTCTTTGAAATCGGGAAGAGGCAATTTCCTAAAGTCTGGAGCTACATCTACGGTAACTGTATTCACTACATACTTTTGGTCTGTGCCTATCCTATAAGTTCTACCACCATCAGTACTGTGAAGTATTGGGAGAAAATGCGTGCTACAATAATTATTCGTGAATGTGACAATCCAAAATTCCAAACTAATACTTTAGTTTCCTTACGAGGGGTAACAACATCCGGGAGCGTGAACTTCTCCTGGATTGTAATTTCCCATTTTGCCCATTGGTAAATCTTGCGGTAGCTTATTTTCATTGGTATAGTAGGGAGGATAAATGTAAGGTGGTCGTTCCTCGCCTACCTATGCATGATTTCAATATTATATTAAAAAATGACCGAAAATACATGTGTGTGCGATTTGAGAATGAGAATTTCAACGTACTGCCTTCTTTTTTAACAGCCATTCATAATAGTTTTGATTTTGCAACTTTAGAACACGAACATGTTTTGACTCTCGGTTAAGGACTAGTAGGGGCGATCTCCTTCTCCCGTAAGCAGCACACTTAAAATGCTTTTCAAAATTTGATGCTACCACGTAATTATTGTACATTTCTAATTCGCAGGGATCTTTTACACGCGTTCCATCCATTTTGAAAAGATACTTGGCATAGCCTACAGGATACTTGACACGATCCTGGATAACACCCATAACAGTCTTCATGTTTTTCTTTTTTGCTGGTGGAATGTGTACCAGAATGGGTTGTTCTCCATCTCGTCCGTTTCGAAAAACATAAATGTTTACAGCGTGACATATTCTCCATTCGAGGTCAGTCAGGTAACGCGCCTCCATACGAGAAGTTTACAAAAATTTAAAATAGAAGGTGCTAGGTGCCTGTGTAAAGTCACACTCAGCCGAGATGATATGGCTTTGTTGGACACTTGTTATAAATCTTGTAATAATCTTTAAGATTTTCCTCTTGTGGTTATGGTCTACAGTCTAGCGAAATCAAAACTCAGATAAATCCTACTTCCGACTGGTTTGAATTCACAGGAACTCTTCATCAAGTCTTGACCCCTTGGACTCATCAACATAAATACAAAAAATGCAATCGTGAAAAATATACTACATAAAGTCAGCATTGAACAAAACTTTAACTTTTTATCATTGTTACAACTCTGAAATATCTGGTGAGAGACAATAGGGATCTGAGACTCCCATGCAAAGTAGCATGGCAACTTTTACCCCTCCACAAAAAAAGATTCCTTATTATTACTACCAAACAGATAAGCATATCGATATTCGATTTGACTTCAAGTAAGCACAGCATATTGCAAAAAACACAGGTAACAAATCCGTTTATTTTTGGTCTTTTGCCAATCAGAATACATCCATTACATAAAATAAATCACAGAAAACATTCAGAACAACGTACAATTTGTTGCGAAAGAATAATAATAATTTCTGTTTGAAGTTATTAAGATTGATGAGATGGTCAACATACCTCGTGTATCAACTTGAGCATTATATTGCCTTCATTCATTATATTTATTTTGTAATTTCCTTTTAACGTAGCGCACAATATATTTACACGTTATTCATCAAAACGACTTCATCATTCAGGTGCAAAACGAAAGGATTTTCTATATACACAATACACACGCTGTGCCACATGACATGAAAACATGAAACAATTATCTAAATAAATCAGGTGATAAGTACATTTTACAAAAGAATGATAAGTTAAGTTAAATTAGGCATCGTATTTAAACCTTAAGTCTTATAAATTAAATAAATTCACCAAATAATTTACATGACTGCGAAAGTGAGTTGTTTTTACGATTATTCTAGTGTGCTAAGCTGTTATAGCTCATTGTGCTCCGGGTGGGATTTTGATGATTGGGCTTCCGACGGATGTATAAAAATTCCTTCGGTTGCCTTCCAGTAGCACGATGAGTCACTAGAACTTATTCCTATAATTTCCATTTGGCCATGAATTGGGCGTCCGTATGTATTTCCCGACGCGGCAAGGAACGCGTCAGTATCAGAATGTCTCAGTTGAATAGCATCATCGCGTATCCAATTGTGTCCGTGGCACACTACTTCCCATACGTCCCCAGAATCTCCTTCACCTTTGTCAAATCAGTTATATTTTTGTTAAAACGGGTCGCATCAATCAATTCAATATAATGTATGGGCATTTTTGTTTTGTAATTTTATAATACCCAACGTTGTACCTTCTTCTCCAAAAGCACTTATTTCTTGATGACCCGAGAGCGGCGATGAAAATAAATGCGAGTGCAAATTCTTGCCGGTTTGAATATGTTCCAATCGAATTTTCTGCCCACATTCAATCGGCTCCCTTGAAATTATAAAAGAATCATAATTTTTACTTTTTACTGATCGATCATGGAAGTAAATTAGATGGATCATAATACAATATTCTGTTGGATGGAAAATCGAAAATCCTTTACCCTCTTGTACACGGCACTTTGATCGTTCCTTTCACTTGCCAGTTGGAATTGACATCTTCCTTCACATCAGTTCCTGTCACGGACTGTTGACCCGATCCGGAGCCATATTTAACGTCGTGTGAATGCAGTCGAACTTTAAACGCAGTGTTAAACATTTTGAACACACTCCCACACGTCACTTCACGCAAACCTCTTCCATGAGTAGTCTGAACAAGAATTATTTGAATGATAACCGAACATAGTAACGCCGACTGAATATATGACATCGGGCTTAGATATGGGAATTTCATTTTTATTTCTAGTTCACCACTCAAAGCTCAATTTATTCTCTCCCTGAATGTTGAGATAAACAAGCCGGATATCAAGCAGTTATATAAAGCGACTGCTTTATGATTTCACTCCAATATATACGGTTAGTTCACATGTAAATAATTCAGACTAGGTCACCGATCAAAGTAGTAGGCTTCAGGGACACGCTAAACATCCCAAACATCAAATACCCTACATTGAAGTGAAAAACGGCTGGCCAAATAAATCTCTTGCAAAAAATAGGAGTTAATTTAATCACAAGCTAAGAAAATGCTGAACAAATAGTGAAGTGCAGAGTAGTGTGCAGAACTGCAGAGCACCCAATTCTCCACGTAATTCTTAAATTGCTCACATCTGACTTGTCCAGCTAACTATGAAAGTATCATATCTCGCGCCGCTTTGACAGTTGCTCCACGTTAGACAGGCTCATTGGATAAGAATACATCAACAAAGAGAACAGATGAAATTGCACCTACGTCTACTTATGACTTGGTGCATAGACTATAGACTAGAGCTACTAGAACCACTTAACCTCTTCATCTGGCACTTGCAACTTGCAACCTTTTCATCCGACTCCTAGCACTTCATCTGACTGACATTCAACTGTTGACAACTGTCTTTCCATCAGTATGCAATGCTTTTCCATCTCTGACACACGAAACCTTTGCATTCGATAATCCGGTCATCTGCATCTGTCCCTTACTATGCTTGATTAGTAGTTAATCAGAATTTGAAATAGTTGTACAGATAAATGTTTATGCGTTACAAAGTTACACTTAAGAACTTGGCTGATATGCATAGTGCATAAAAATAGTCCCAAAAATCCTAGCAAAATTATAAGGCTGACTTGGTTCCTCATTAGGTTATCTTGAAGTTGCTTGTTGCCCATCATGAAGTCAAGAAGAGGAGAGGGTTCATTCACACTACATGAAAGTAAAATGCTACAAGGCTACAATCCACCCTTTCCACTCCAGACTCTAAAATTTCAAAACAATAATATGGAATTCGAGCTGCGCTTAATGAACTCAGCTGCTCTCATAAACAAAGGCCACAAACAAACATCAATACTTCTACACGCTATGCGTGATGTTGTCATCTGCGCAAAGCATCCGAGTTTTTTGACCGTTGCCTTTTCTCAGCACTCTCTGCGCTTCTGCTTGCTTTATGATACGCCATACACTGTAGTCGGCCGTCCCTTCATTCCAATCCAAAATAAAAACTTCTAAACAGTTTTGTCTTGTCTGTTGTTGATTGTGTATGTGTTTTACTGAAGTTCGTTGTCCAATTCATTTAAAAAAAACAAAGGATACAGACAGAATTTAGTGAAATTGTAGCAACCAAAGTTTTAACCCTATCGTGATTGCCTCTTATATTTTTATTTATCATTATTTTTTGTCTAATTAACTGTAATCACTCAAGTGAAGACGCCAACCATTACGACCAGATTGGGATTGTAAAATTGTGTTACCTGCAGGTGCAGGCAGTAGGCAGGTGATAGTGCTTTGTGCAGAAGTTAATAATTTATTTATATAATTTAACACAAGAGAAAGTGTGTCAAAATGGCTTCCAGAAGAGCAAGGCGAAGCTCGGTAAGGACTTGAAATACTTGAATGTGCATTGCACAATTGCACAATTTAAAAACCCACCACCGTATTATAATTGATGATGTGACCAAAGGCAGTTAGCTGTCAATGTCAATCATTAATAAATCATATGATTGTTTCCAAACTACGTACAGATTTTGAAAACACGGTATGATGGAGGCTCTGAGGAATTAAATTTCGACGGCAATGGAGACGGCGGAAGTACAACCAGAAACTTAACGGGATTAATCAGGCGTCGTGTCAGCTTCAGTCACACGAATCAAGTGAAGTATGGTTGATAAGCTTATGTTGAATATAAACTCTTTCAATCCTCATAACATGGTTGAAGACATTACAAATGGGATTTTTTATTATTTTAGGGAATACGACAAATCAAATTCGTCGACAGAAGATGCCTCAATGTCTAAAACCACAGATTTGAATCAAACAGTGTGTGACATGGATATGAGCGTGTACATGGATGATGCAGATTATGAAGAGAAGGAGAACCAATCCCGATTGGATGCTAATAAAACTAACGTTGGAGTTAACGATATTTCGGTGTATCAAACAATGCCCACTGCATCAAAATCAAGATCAAGTTCCGATTGTTTTGTTACTGATAGGTACCCATTCAAATTTAGAGTATGATTAAGTATATACTTTGCCCTTTTTAAACTTGTTAAACTATATTTTACAGAGAAGTAGAAAAATTCAACTCATCGACGGCAGGGAGCATGTCCAAGACATCATGCAATTTAAACATGAGTGTTTATGTGGAAGATGGCACAGCTTATGAAGGCAACCAAACCAGAGATAACGCTAATAAAACCAGAGTTGACGCTGCTGATATTTCCGTCTATCAAATGCCTATTGCCAGTGTATCAAAACCTAGGATAGACCATTCTGTCACTGAAAGGTCTGTAACATTTTCTAATAAAATGATTAATGCCTAAAACTGGTGAATAAAATTCATGTTAATTTTTAGGGAGGTTGTCACTAATTACTCCATGAGAAAGAGAATGTCGATGACTACCTGCGATTACAACATGAGCGTTTATGGGGAAGGTGGTGATTGTGCTATGAACGACGAATATAACCAAACCAGTTGTGAACCAGCTAATAAAACTAGAGTTGCAGATGCTGACATTTCCGTCTATCAGTATCAAACATCGTCTGTTGCCACTCCATCAAAATCCAGTACCAATGCCAATCATTTTTTCACTGATAGGTGCGGTTTATTCTATTTTCCTCATTTATTTAAATTGAGTTATAGTTCCAAAAAATGTTATTTTCATTCTATCGCAGGCAAATCGGCATCGTAAATTCTTCCAAGAGAGGAGAAATGTCGAAGACTACTTGCGATTATAACATGAGCGTTTATGTGGAAAAAGAAAACGATTGCATGACCTACCAAGGTAGCGGAGCTAGAGATAAAACTAGGGTTGAAGTTGCAGATATTTCCGTGTATCAAGAATTGTCCATGTCCACTGAATCAAAACCCAGTACCGATGCTTCTTTCACAGATGATAGGTATGCTTAAATATGCTATATACATTTTCCAAAACATTATGATTGGTATCTAAAAAATGCTAATAAAAAATCCATTTTGCAGGGAATTCGACAAATTCAGCACCACTATGAGAGGGGAAAAGACTGCCTGCAATTACAACATGAGTCTTTATGCTGAAGGTGATGAAGATAGTATGGACTATGAGGATGCCCAAATAAATGAAGAAGCTGATAGAACTAGAGTTGGAGCTGGAGATATTTCCGTGTATCAAACATTACCCAGTGCAAGTGCACAAAAATCCAGGGTAGCTCAATCTGTTTCGAATAGGTGTGCTTTATAGAGTCTGCTGCTCCTATTTTAAAGAGATTATAATTTCATGATTTACAATTACATTTAAGATGTTATATAGAATTCTGTTCATTTTGCAGAGAAATCGACTCTGTAAAAGAAGTGATGTCGAAGACCACCGGCGGTTACAACATGAGTGTTTATATGGAAGATCGTGACAATGACATCAACTACGAGGGTAATCAAACCAGAGCTGACGCAAATAAAACTAGAATTGGAGTTGCAGATATTTCCGTATATCAAGCAATGCCCACTGCATCGCCATCCAGTAGTGATCGTTTTGTTGCTGATAAGTAAGTTGAAAGACTTTATTTTTCTGAAAGATATCATCATGCGTATGAATTTAATCAATTTAATTGTCTTTATTGTTATGTTGAAGGAAATCAGACAAATTCAACCCCTCCACGACAGGGGTAATGTCGAATATTGCGTGCGATTACGGCATGGGTGTACATGTGGAAAATGGTAACAAAGGCATGAATCACGAAGATAACCAAAGCGGAGGATATGAAAATAATAAGACTCCGATTGAACACAGACAAATACCTATTAATGAAGGAACCAAGTCAGCAGGAACTCTTTTGTATTTTGGTCCGACGGATCCGCAGCAGTTTTTAAATCCTCTTGGTCAAGGGAAAATTGCAGCAAATAAACGGAAACCCGTTCAGCAGGAACAAATTCCGAAACTATCATTCGGAAAATTTGGATCTGCTAAAACACCTAAGCGAAACAAGATACCGAATGCTATTGTACCAGAAAGTGTAATTGTCAACAAATCGATTCTGAAAAATTCAGCTGTGACACGCGCAGATGCTCAAACTTCTCCTATGATTAAGGATCATCAGGACGAAGACACATCTAGCAGCAAACGTCGGGTAATTGAAAAATCGGTGAGACTTGTTGATGTTCAAACTTCTCCGATGTTTCATGATCAAAAGGATGTGGGAGGAAACAAACCTTCAGTATCAAAGAAGCCTTTTGTCGAGGTTGAGGTTCAAACTTCTCCATTTGTCCAAAACCAAATCATACCTAAACCCAAGGTTGTCAACCAAACAGTATCACAGAATATGTCCATGCTGGAAGTAGAGAAGATGCAATCGCCTTCAAAACTACCAAAAGTAGTAAAGCCCATTGCTGACTCAAAAATATCAGTTGGGCGCAGGGATTCTGAATACAAAGGCATTCTTCGGACGCCACCAGAAGGGGAATCTAAAACTGTGGAAGGAGTGAAGACAAACTTAAACAATGCATCGAAACGTAACAACATTCTTCAGTCTCCTCCAATCGAACAAATTCAATCAGGTATTACAGAGATGTTCAAGACAACTGCCCAAAAAGAATCTTTTCCTGAAATCATTTCTAAAACGTCGACTCCTCCCCCCATAGAGCGATCACGAGGACAAGGTGCGGCCTTTTATAGTCCGCTTTTACACGCAAATTCTATTTCGGAAGCGTTTGCTCAAACACCTCCCATGATTCTTGCTCCCACAAAAATTAGAGATTTAACAATGCAGTCGGAACCCGTAAGCCCGGACTGCCCGGAGAGGGAGAGTACTCAACCTCTTCCATGTATGCAACCCTCTCAACCGATGATACTAGTAGAAGAATCAATTTTGCAGACCGAAAAGGAGGTCGTTGCTGAGACTGTCTCTTCTACGGAAACTCGTGACCCATTGTTGAGAACTGAAATTGAGGATCAATCGATTCTTAACATTGCTGAAAGCGTCCCCCAGACTCAACCTTCTTCCATGGGGAAAACTGTACAGGCTGTAGTCATTGATCAGCCTGTCGAAGAGATGAAATCTAGGAATGAAGTAATGTCTGATACGTCGTCACAAAATACTCCAACTCCACAACACAAGGAAATGGAAAACCCACCTACACCGGATGAAGAATTTTTTGAAATGTCAGTTATGAATCCACAGACTTTTGAAAATGAAGAAGTAGAGCCAATAACCTTTGTTTCAGCCGTGAAAGCCCCAGACACTCCTACGACAGATATCAGCTTCGTAGTGCCTAAGACCCCTGTGGTTAGGAAAACGCAAAAGGGCACAACAGTTAAGCCTTCGTCTTCACATTCAGAAATTGTGATGGTCCCTCAGACTCCTTTAGCCATGGAAGCTCCAAAGAGCACGACCGTTAAGCCGGCGTCGTCACATTCAGAAATTGTTATTGTGCCACAGACTCCGTTGGAAGCTCCCAGAAAGACGACCGTTAAGCCGTCGTCGTCACATTCAGAAATTGTTATTGTGCCGCAGACTCCTTTGGAAGCTCCCAAGAAGACAACCCTTAAGTCGTCGTCGTCGTCACATTCAGAAGCTGTAAGTGAGCCTCAGACGTCTTTGGAAGGTCCCAAGAATGCAACTCTCAAGTCGTCGTCATCAGATTCAGAAACTGTGACTGTGCCGAAAACTCCTTCTTTTCTTGAAGCTTCGTCATCGACTGGAGACTTTAATGTATCTCTTGCACGAATGGAAAGGGGGAAGCAAACTAGAAATACAATTTCTCATACAATGAAACCTATACGGGATCCCACCACTCGCAGTTCAGGCTTTTTGGAAATTCAACAAAAATTATATGCATATGCCAATGACTCTTCACTCGATATTTTTGAGAAATGTAATTTTCTCATTGAAGCTCACGTTAAGCTGGCCAGATTCACCGACGACGAGTGGGCTGAAGTTTTGAAGACAGGGAAAGTTTGTAAATTTCTGGGCGATGAATTTATAAAGGCTGTGAACATAGAACGATCTCGATTAAATGATCCACACCCTTTGTACCAGGCAGCAATGCGAAGCATCACATTAAAGAAAAACATGAAAAATAAAATCATTAATTAAAAGGAAAAAAATAAACTTAAAAAAAGTACTCCATTCGTTAAAAATCTTTTGAAGTGATAATGTCAAAAATGAAAGCTGCATGTAAAAAGTTATGCCACATATACCTGTGTAATTGTAATATATTGTCATGCATTGTATTGCCACTCGTAAAATATGTAAAAATGTTTTTATGTTTATTCACACACTTATTCAAGTTTTACTGGTAGAATTTAATAAGCACTTTAATAAAATTACATTGAATTCAGATGAATCATTTGAACAAAAATGAATATTCACGTTAGCTCTACTTGTGTTTTATTTTCTTATTTAAGGCAACTCGTTGCGCTGAACCACCCCATGTCTCTGAGAAAATTTCACGTTCCTTCTTAAAGTTATCACAAACAACTATTCGTTTTATAGTATGAATTATAGAGGGATGATGTCCTGCTATTCTCTGCTGTAGCCACTCACTAGCCCTGTTCACCATATTGTCATCGTCATCTCCGTCATTTTCTTCAATAATGTCATCGGCTAGTCCCAAAACAAGAGCTTCGTCGGGCGAGATTTTTCTGCAAGTTAGTAGCAAATCTAATGCAGTACGATGTCCTACAAGCCTTTGCAGCAAGGTGCCTCCACCCCATCCTGTTCCAACGCCCATTCTAGCCTTGCATAATGTTGCATTATTATTCCTTGCATTATGCGCAGAGCGAAGTAAACAATTTTGGAAATTTTAAAGTTCCATCTGGTAGTACTTTTCATGCTGATCATTTTGGCATTACATTTTTTGGCGGACGTAACTTTTTCATAGAGAAAATAGACTTAAAAAATTTGGCATAATTATGGCGTGTAGAATAAGTTTAGGTGCAATGTTATTTGTAGATTCTATTGCAGCGACTTAAAAAGCCAAAGTTAATGCCAAAATGATCAGCATGAAAAGTAAGTCTACCAGATGCAACGTTAAAATTTCCAAAAATCTTTACTTCGCTCTGCGCATAATGTTCCCTAACCTCCACGAAGCGAATTTCCGATGACGGACTCATAAGTCTGTAGTCTGTTGCAAGAATTAGTTCTGCTCCGCCTCCAATAGCTTTGCCAGTGACAAGACTTAGGGACACCAACGGTAATTTTCTCAGCCTTAGTACAGAGTCGTGCATCAAAGTAGCCATTTTCAAGCCATCCTCAGGATTACAGATTCGTTTAACTGTTTCTAGATATCCTCCCGAACAAAATGTTCCACCAGATCCATAAAGTATCACTCCTTTGCCGGTTGTCCATGATTCCAGAGCACAAACGACATCATTGAAATCCACCATCATCTTTCCTGCCAACCAATAATAATCTCAGGACAATAATTCTATTTCTCCTGAAAATCAAAAACTCATGTAAATAATATAGGAAAATATTTAGGTAATTCTTACCACTAAATCCGTTTTTCTTTTCCGCATGATCAATAGTAATGAACGCAATTCCCGATTCTTCATCTTTTCTCAGTGTTACCCTACCACCTTTTAATTGCCAAAACTGCTCTCTAATGTCAAGTAGAGAATGAGTATTGTCTGCCTCCCCGCCAACGTCATAGTGTAACAACTTTTTCGATAGCAAGGCGCTTAAACGTCCACCTTTGTCACCAACAACAGCTCTCGCAAAACGTTTACATATTATAGAATTCATTATTTAAAATATTTGGGGTCGCTTATCTATTGTTCTTAGTTTTCTATAACGCTGATTGTCTCGGACGAAATCCTGTCCGTTCTGGAAGCCCTTTGGAAATGGCAGCAACCCAGTTGTGCGTTCGATGCCACTCCAGTATAATATCTACGACTTGGTTAATGGTAAGAACCTTTTTAAACGTTCCATTTCCCCCTTGTTCGAAAAACTCTTCTATTGGCAGTCTAGCACAAGAAATTTGTGTTCCTTGAGCAAATGTGTGTGTTATATTTTTAGTTGTCGTCTCATCCACTAGGCCCCCAATCACGTACACTTTATCTTTCTCAAATCCGCTGTCCAACGGTATCACAGAGGATGCATCTGGCGTCAAGTAGACAAGTTCACGTGGTTCAAAAAGATCCAAAACGGATTTCTCACTGATGTCGAATTGATAATTGACAAACCCTTCGTTCTTCTCACAACAAATTTTGAAAAGTTCTGAGTCACTTGATAAACTTGCTAAATATAAATGAAGAGGGGCTTCAGTCGAACGGTTTGAAGAATAAACGCGTCTCAACTGCTGAGCGAATCGAGTTTGCTCTTTCGTTGACATGCAATTTTGATATTGACAGTCAATAACCACCTTGCTTCCGACTTGCAACGCATTCCTCAGTCTTTCGACCTCCACGAGCTTCTCAACATTCCCACGTCTTTTACGATGCCCACGTTGTTTTCTCGCCTCCCGTTCCTTGGAGCGCTGTTGCTTCCGGTGTTCCAGCACCTTTTGGTGGCGACGTAGTTTGCGTTGTTGATTTTTTGAGAGAACGCTATTTTGTGGCTGACATGTAGCAGAATCTACCTGGACATGCGATGATGATGGAACAGTCTCCCCCAAGTCAGTAGTGCCGCTATGGTCAGGTCTTTCACTTTTTAGCTCTTTGGGCAACTCCATTTACAACAGACAAGCACCTGTCTAGTTAATAGACCCACAATTGGTTTATTTCTGGAGCCACCAGTGCAGTGTCACTTCTATATGTGTCATGCGATCACATTGCCACCGCCATTTTTAGTTGGCTCTCTGGATTTGATTCTATAAGAAAAAATATTGCTGGACAAGTTATGCTGCAAATTCAGAGAAACGATGTATGGGACATAGGATGAAAGTATGTACACGATGATGGTGAAGTGAGGAGAAAGGGTAGGTAGCTCGCTCACATGCACATCTGATTTCGCTCTGGTAAATAGTAAGTAAACGAAAGCACATGAGTGCTCAGAATATGGTATTTGGTAATGGTAAACATTGCTCAATAATTAGGGGTTTCACGCTGACGCCTGCAGTTCTGGTTGTGCAATAATTAGTTCTCACTTCATGATTGCAGTGTAAAATGCGATTGAATGTTGTCTCGTGTGTGGTAAAATGGTCACACACCGAACGATAACACGATGGAGCTGGAATAAGAATTAACGGAGTACACAGATTGTTTATGCAAAGCGAGAGTTTTAAATTTTTCGATGCTTAATGTTACTTTTGTCTGCAGCACTTGCAGTAGTAGTTTTTAAATGAATCAAGAGTAAAGGTTTACATGCAACTTGTATTTTCAAAATGTTATCCCCCTGCCATAGTTAGCCAAGAACAACTTTAAATTTAAAAAATTGAAGACAATGTGACGAGACAAGCATTTTGAGTACAATTTTTGCTTGTACATTAACCCTATATTCCCCACCCTACCTACAATTACATCCTTTTCTCTGCCTGTCAGTAAATTAATTCGCTCTAAATGTGTGGCATCCAAACTATAGTCTAATTGAAAAAAAGTTCTAAAGCTGGGATCCAGTTTTTAATTAACCTGCACAAGAAAAAACAGTTTCCATTGCCCGTGTCTTCGTAAAAAATGAAATTCCTTCAAGGTAGCTCGGGTTCAACTTTCTCCACTCAACAAAAGGTAAACTACCGACTAGATTACTTAAAAACTGGTTGAATAAAAATATACTATTATTTGGAAACTAATATTGAAATAAATACGTGTTTTAGCTAATTCTTGTGACAATTGGAGTTGGAGTAACTGTTGTTGGGATAATGGCCAGATACCTCCTGAGGCGTCGTCCTCATCGACCCTCCAACAGATTAGGTAGCCGCAGCCCAGCAGCTTCCTTAGCACAGGAACAAACTACTCAGAATTTGCTACGAGATTCCATTCTTTTAGATGAAGGCGGAAGTGGCGATGCAGGTAATTTTTTATGAAATATTTTACCAGTGCAATTTGTGATCTAAAATGTTTTTTACCTAAGGCATATTTTTATTGAAGGGACCAGCATTGGATCCAACTACTCTAAAGCTCTCGCCACCGCTCTTACTTCAAGCCCTAGATTGCGAAGATCAGAAAGCCTGAGGCAACGGTCTTCTTCCGTTTCCTCTGTGCTTACCCAAAGTACCCTAATATCTGTAGAACCACATAATAGCTCTTTAAACTGCACACAGTTAGGCGTTTTAGGTATAAGTGCCAGCAGCACCAACCAGAAATGTTTTTAAAATAAAACTTGAAGCATTATTAATCGTCAATTTAATGTCCGGATCATTATATTTCAGGCCTGGAGACCCTGGAAAAATCCATATCATTTTGGGAAGAATCATTGCACATGGTAGAAGAAAATATTGAAACCGGTGACCAGCGAGAACTGTCAACTAAGCAGCAGCTTGTAAGAATTTTGGATTTAGCTTATGAGCTGCAAAAGGCGACCGAAGAATTGTACCTAAATGAGGTACAAAACTTCATTGACAGTGACATAAAGTTTAACCTTACTGCATACCTTTTGCAGAAACTAATTGTTTAAAAAAATTATGATATAGAATTCAGTAATGTATTCTGAGAAAAGCTATGGTCGCCTCCGGTCAGTCAGTTCAGTGGAGTCATTTATGTCAGCAGAGGATTGGTTGTCGGATGACGAAGAAATAACGAAAAGTCTTCAAACTGCTGGCTTCTTTGGAGAAGGTGGAGATGCAGAATTCCCGTTATATGCAGCAGCCCTTCGGCTTGTTGAAGCTGGAACTGTGCCGTACCGTTCCATGAAAACAGATATGGTGAGTTGTAAGAATGGAGATCAGGAATATTTGGCGAAACTTCACTGTCTCAGAGGAGCCTTCAGTAGAATAATATCTGACAACGACAAGAGACTATGGATCATGTCCAAAGGGAAGGAAGTTCTCAGTGAAATTATGGTTAAAGCTGAGAAAGATCCTACAGATTTTCAGGACTCCCTGGACAATATGGGTAAGTACAGTGAACATTTTGAATATGTCAATTAGCGAATGTGAAAAGGAGCAGAGGTAAAGTTAAGTTTATGGTATTTTTTTACAGTTAGCTGGTGCCAAGAGCCATCCAATTGGGCTCTAATAGAATCCGAACTAAAGGACAGAGGCCTTCGAGCTTTAACGTTCTACGACATCGTTCTGGATTTCATATTTCTTGATGCATTCGAAGACCTGGAGGCACCACCAGCTTCCGTTTTAGCTGTTACTCAAAATCGTTGGTTGTCAAATTCATTCAAGGTAAGCAGAAGGAGTGACGTCTCTTGTGTTCATTTTCTACTTCAAAGAAGGCTCCGAACTCCAAAGGCTAAATAATGTTCAATTATCGTGTTTTAGGAAACTGCTCTGGGTACAGCAGTGTGGTCAGTCTTAAAAACAAAAAGGAAATGGCTTCGTTATCCAGATGGCTTCATGGGACATTTTTATGATTTGTCTGAGCATATCATGCCAACCTTGGCATGGGGCTTTCTGGGACCGCCAAGCAGACTTCAAGATTTATGCAACTATTTTAAGGTACCCTAATTTGATTTATTTACATCTATGAATCGATCAAAATTGTGGCTTAAATAATCTTTTATTTGATCATCTCTTTTTATTTACAATTATCTGTTTACAGGACAAGTTCCTAGAATTTTTGGAAGCTCTATATTCGTTTGAAAAGGTACGATACACTAGTCTAGATGAGTTAGCTGTCGACGTGCTCAAAAGAATGGAAGAATTGCATACAACGTTAATGAAACGAATGGAGGAAATCAGCAACAATGGAGACCTTGTAGCAGTTGACTACTAATTTTTTTCCTTGTATGTATCCAATTTCGATTCGTCGCATTATTGGTGTGTTTCTATTATTTTCATAAGATTGACGTTTGGGAAAATTGAATTCCTGCTCCACGTTAGAGCCTCCAACTATGAAATGGATGCTAGCTTGTGAACCAATCCTGTCTATACCTGTTTCCACCATGTATCTTCAAGTCTATTAATAACTTTAAAATGACCTGTGCTATGAAGCCATCATATTTTTAACAAATTAACAAAATGACAACGATCTCAATAAGAATTTATTGTAGAAATAATTAAATAATCTATAAATTATAAATTCAATATTGTTATTACTGTTTGCGCGATGTCAAGTGTAAAACCTTCATGACTTGGAATACGCCTTTTATTAATAGCGATGTATTTACGTACGCGAAATGACTATTTATATGCACACTTCTGTGTGTCGAAATAATCCTGAACTAAACGGGCGAATTCCATTTTTCTCCAGATACTAGTAGGAATTAAATGAGCGCAAAAAGGACTTTTGTCCTAGCTTAGAAGCTAATCAAGTTGCAGTATTGCTACTCATAAATTTTTCATAGTTGAAAGTTGAAGTCAGCGTTATGTTTATAGAAGCCCTATAATTACTACTAGGCACAATTACGCTATATTTACTACGTAACAAGTGATTAAACTTATATTTGTTATTGATTA
This sequence comes from Willowsia nigromaculata, assembly GCA_034700605.1. Lineage (NCBI taxonomy): Eukaryota > Metazoa > Arthropoda > Collembola > Entomobryomorpha > Entomobryidae > Willowsia > Willowsia nigromaculata. The sequence continues at coordinate 15,941 of JAQIXX010003163.1, forward strand.
CTTGTAATAATACCGTGATATTGTGATATAAAATATACTTCCATAACTAGTTAATAATTCACCTTTGTTGTGTTTTGAGTTGTGGTGGTAGACAGTTAAAGGACTTCTTATGCTGCATAAGTTATGCAGTTAGTAATTTGGTAGGTATGTGTATCTGAAAACATGTTTTCAATATAAAGACTTGTGCTTTACAAGCACTAATGTAGTTCAGTTAAAATAATGCAAATAAATTTAGCTTTTAACTTTTTGAACATGAGCGGAAAGTCGTTCCGGAAAAATTGAATTCAATACATGTGTAGGCTTATTAATTTATTTGTTGAAAAAGTCTTTTAAGCTCAGAATTGTGCTTGCTTACAACGGAATTTAGAACTCATGTGGAAAACTAATATGTCGTAGCATTTGCTGGTACAAAGTTTGAGAAATAAATGGTATACTTGTTCAAACAATTTTTTTAACTACATTGAATAGTACACTGTTGGTAGTTGGTAATCAAATTGTTGTTGAAACTTTGTTACATGATGTCATGTTGAACGTAATCATTATTCCGTCTACTAACTCTTCTACTTGTGTTCTTGCATAAATAATTATATACAAATTGAAAATATACAGAATACCTATTTGCATTATCATGACCATAATACATGGTTCCATACGAGAATTTATATAATTATAATAATACTTAAAACTGAATAAAAAAATATCACATATTTTAAAACTCGAAACTTCATCAAGTCAGTTCTTGAACATTAATAGCACAATATGACAATTTACAATCATTCTTGCTGTAAAAAATACTTTCACTCGTTTATAAATACTGTATTCATATATTGTTACAAAAACTATCTAGTCAATTGTACACGTTAAAATACTAATCTAAGGAAATAGTGAATCGTAAGACGGTGGAGGTTCTTCCAGTTTATCGCACGAACCTGACTTCTCAGCGGATGAGGCGAGAGATGATGGTCTCGAACGGCATTGTACAATGATCTCATATACAATCACGCAAAACATGGCACATGCAGCTACAATTAAGATTATAATGTGATTTTCCAGCTCCATTTTGTGAAAGTGAGGATTTTTTGGTGTGACGTTTTCCAGGTATTGTTGATACTGAGGTAGTGGATAATGTAAAATGCTTTACTTTTGTTGAGGATGTATTTATTACTATTGAAGGGCAGTACGCAAGCTGAAATGTTGAGGTTGGCACGGGATTTGGAGGATCCTATGTTCGGATGGCGTGCTTGATGTGGTTGAATTTGGTTTATAATTCGGTTTTTCAAAATTATTATAAAGTTGAAAGTTAAAAATCGATTCTTAAATGGCAACTCTGGGGCTTTTGCACATGGGCACAAAAGTTGCATGCAAACAAAAGATTATTTCTCGTGATGCTCGTGTAGTCGTTGTGTTGATGGCTCTCTTTCTGAAGGTGACGGTTTTTCAATATATTTCTTGAATTAACACAGCTTGTTACATCGACTATGAAGAACAGAGCATACAAGACACCTGAATTGGTTGTCCAACAAAGTTCTCTGGTTTTATTCTTTTCTATGTAGGAGTAGTAGTTAAGTTGTTAAAAATTCTTGACACAAGTGCGGGATGGCTGTAAATGCTTATGTCGGCATCGGCAATAAAAGAGAAAAATATGTGCATAATATGCAGGACATTTTTTGCACGTTTAGTCGAGGACAGTGCTGTTTTCGCCGTAAGCTTAGCTTTTTCTGAGTATATGAGTCCTTGTTGAGAAGAGTGTCGCTATTTTTTGCCTTTTCCTATTGCAAACGTGGGCACCCGAACTTAGTATGTTTTCAGTTCAAATTGTCACCAACTTGGGGATCGTGTTTCTGCTTTCCATTACCTGCAACCAGAATAGAGAAACAAAAATGAGAAATTGACGTATCAAATTTCATACGTTTGGAATTTTTCTAATTAACATGAATGAAGCTACTAAATCCATTATGTACAAAGCTATTTCTTTTCATGGTCAATGCTACATTGTATAGTTACCTATGCCTTTGTTTGTATATATCTGAAGCGTCTATATAACATGCATTGTAACATATGGATATACCCACATATAAATGTCTTGTCATGAAATGACAAGGATATATTAGTGTTGGTGGTATAAAATCTTATCTAATATATACCTAGAGGTTGACATTGATCAATTTAAAACCGATTTTAAATAATATGAGATTTCTACAACGGCATGGCATTGCTTTAAAACAATGTGTTATGCAAAGTCTTGTCTGTGTGGAGGTGTGACTTTATCAGAGATCATTTCTTTTCAACTGATTGTTTTGCAAGCTGGTTTAAAAAGATACTAATTCATGAATTCAATTTTGTGAAGCTTATACTGATTCGTTGTGTGCGTCACATCCTTATTACGTATTATTTTTATGATAATTTTGCTACGAAAAGACCCTCGACCTTATGGCGTCACGAGATAACTTATGTTGGTTGTTGGTTAGAGTAAAGCAATCAAATTCCCGTATTTATGATTAATAACCAGGAGAAGAAAAACCAGAAAGCCAAAGCCACAAAGGGGACTTTCTGTATAAAAAAAACGCTTTGTCTCCCATTCCATAACCTGCGTAACTTTTTTCAATGTAGGTAGGAAATAAATTTTCATGTGGTTTTTGTCTTTGTTTATTTAATCCTGTGGTATGTTGTTATTCATTAATCATACTTACTTCAAATATACCATAAATATGACAAACATATGAAATCAAGTCCCACTTTGTCTACCGTTTTCCTTGTTCTACATTTTTTCTTAAATGGTTCATTTCCATGATGCAAAATCTCTCTGGGTTTTAGGCCTTAGCGAGTAGTCATACTTTACACAATTATTGTACTTTTCATCCTCAACTTGCAAATCACATCTGTAATTTGCTAACTGTGCGCAATTAACTTTGAAGTTTTAAATGACACATCATACGAATATGAACTTTGCAGAGCCCTTCAAAGATCTAACTGATATAATATAAAAGATTATAGAGACTTTTACTAGAACATTATCGTTCAATGAGTTACTCCACTCCACTCGTGTTTAATTTCCATTTCATACTTTGAACCTGCATTTTAATAGCTATTAAAAATCGCAATAATAAACAGTTCAATTACACCTTTCTTTAAGTTTACCCCGTGTACTATATAATGCATAGTGCAATGTACGTAGCGCTCACTACTTGCTCAATTATTTAAGTATTATAAGAGATGGAAGAATGGCTCTGATGAGTGAAAATCCCAATGCTAATGACTAATTACCAATAATGGTTTAGGTTATCATACCCTCAAATCAACTTATTACCACCAAGCCACCACTGAAACATTTACCAAGCTATTCTTACTCAGAAACTCTTATTATGCATTATTGAAACTGTTAACGGCTAAAAAATTCATTGAATATTTTCACTAAAACACTAGCATGTTTCTCTTATAGGTTTACCCTGTGTGCAAAACAGTTGAAGTAAAAACGACAGGCTTTTTACAGCTTTTACTGTGGAATTTGTTTGAAAATAAAAACTACTGACCAGTCACTTGGATTGTGTTTATGCATCGAGGACATTCGAGGAACAAACATAACACGTTATACCTTCCATATGCGTCCATACCTCTAAAGAGGCAAATAGCCTGGTAGCCACACGGGTATAATAGACAATCACCATAACTCACAATGTCACAACATTTCGATTCCATGCATACAATGATTACCTGTCCAAGCCTTTGTTTTTCCCTTCTTCAGTGATAGCTATTCTATCTTTTACACTTTACAAACAACCCTAAATCCTACCTACTACCTGTGATGAAAAACAACCCTGTTATAAAAATGTGCACGATGATGGCACGATGTATTGAACAAACTTGCCTTGAAACATCAAGAGAATGGAACTTCGTTGTTTGTCTGTTTTCCACTTTATTTAAATAATATTTTGTTTTATTACTGAATCTCTTAAAAATGAGACAATCTGATATCTTAATTCCTCGTTTTTTATAGTCCAGTTTTATTACTATTTTCTCGTTGAATTTGTTGTTGCACTACCACTATCATAATATGAACTTGGTATTTTATAAACAACACAACGAATATATTTTCTCATGAAAATGAAGCGCAGGTAACTGTACAGACGCTTCTTTTGGCACACAAAACAGTGTTGCAAAATCAAAAGGGAAATGATGTATTAAAGTGAAACTGCGCTGCTTATATTAATTTGGAACGTCTATGTTTTAGTTTAGCAGATGCAACAGCACTGTGATGAATGACTGTAACAAGCTTTTTTGGATCCAGAGAGAGAGCAATGAATCACTCCACTAAGTTTGAGCTTATTAATTCAGCATCATGCACCGCATAAAAATGTAGCTGCTGATTATCTAATACTAATTGAAACTTTGCTACCTTACTTTCACACACCTACGCTTTTCAGTGCTAATTTCGAATGGAATGATTAGCTGATTGGATGCCTAAATACGAACTCTATTCAATTTTGGCCTTTTATAATGCAAATTCAGTTTTGCCGTATGAATCCATTTTAGTCTATTGTTTTAACTGGCTTTGCGGTTAGTGCAGATTGAATTGTGTAATATAGAGACAAGAAATGTGTTTTGTTCTATACGAAATGCGAAATCGCTCTTGTAGAATCCATTTACGTCTCTCACCTTCCGATTCAACCAGTTTGTGCTGGCTTGCCTTTCCTGTCGTCTGATTATATTAATAGGTTTTTTTTTGCAAAAAATGACGCTTTCTTGCTCTTTGTGGAATGCCTTCATGTATGAAACTTTGCAGTCAGTGCAGTGCAATCATCTCAGCTCTATAGGTGACTGTTGTGATATATGTCTCGTTGTTGTCTCATTCTCATGTCATTTCTACCTTGCCTTGTACTTGTACTTGACTAAAGTAATTTATTACGTAGATGAATCGTAGATGAAATCGTAGTTATGCGATTGTTGTGTTTGTCCGTCTGTCTGTCTGTCCGT